>SJYC01122201.1:0-25624 GCA_006408675.1 Madoqua kirkii | reverse complement strand
AATATAATCTGCCAGACAACATGAACACAGTGAATGTACTGTATTAGTACTGTAACTTTTAGAGGTTTTCTGTATTTCAAAGTTTTGAAATTTCAGGGAATTTAAGGCAGACATAAAGTGAGCTTGTCTAAATTAGTTCATATAGAAATAGACCTGTAGAGTACATTCTGATCAATCAGTTTTATTTGGAAGATTCAAGTAGAATATTAAATTAACTATTTAAGGGCCTAGTAAAGTGGTGACGTCTACCTTTTTAAAGTGAATAATAGTAAACGATTAGATAACTCATTTAGTTTTTTACTCTTTGTTATCCAAACTTTATTTAGTTACAGGGTAAATTTATTTAATTACTTAATTTCAGTATTATATTAAAAACAAACGTAAAATATTACTTAATAATCAACTCTGAGATGAGTTTTTTAAAAATTATTTTTATGTATTCTTATTATATGAAGGAACTTGCCTTCAGTATTTTGTCTTGATAATCTTGTGGTCCACTTGATGTCAGTATTTTGTTTCCCGCGTAGCAATAAGTAAGATTTTCAATTAAAACATAAATAATTTTTTGCTGCTGCTGCTGCTGCTAAGTCACTTCAGTCGTGTCCGACTCTCAGACATTTTTTGTGAAGGAACCAAATTGGAGCCTAATAAAACTTGCACATCACAGAAAAGGTACTGCTGAGAAAATAGGAAATGGAAGTTTCCCAGGATTTAAAATTCTGAATAATTTTTAGATGTCATCATTTTTTTAAATTTTGTAAAACAATGGACAATTGAAATAAAATGAGAAATTAATTATCTAATATATGTATAAAATATGTATTTTTAATTAGAATGTATACTAGAAAACTTGAGTTATGGTTGAAATGTAACACCATAAGTTTATGGTATACAGCTGAGTGATTTGATTTATATATAGCATGAAAGGATTGCTCATTAAGTTTAGCAAACATCCATCATTTCATATAGGTACAAAATTAAAAAAAAAAAGGGAAAAAATTTTTCCTTATGATGAGAACTCTTACAGTTTACTGCCTTAACAAATTATGTATATATATATATATATATATATATATGGCAGTTTTCTAAAAGATACATGCACCCTGATATTCATAGCAGCACAATTTACAATAGCCAAAACTTGAAAGCAACCAACCCATGTCTCCATCATAGAAGATTGGATTAGAAAGATATGAAACATATGCCTAGTATAATATTATTCAGTCATAAAAATGAATGAAATTCTTCAATTGCAGCAATGTAGATGGACACAGAAAATATTATAGAGGGAAGTTGTCAGAGAAAGACAAGTGCTGTCATATATTTTTTGTATTTGTAATCTACCAAGTAATACAGATGAATGTAGATGTAACACAGGAACAGACTGACAGATTACAGAAAGCAAACTCGTGGTTACCAAAGGCGAAGCAGGGAGGAACAAATTAGGGGTATGGAATTAACAAATACAGGCTACTCTATGTAGAAGTGGCATGGCAAGAATACACAGAAGAACTGTACAAAAAAGATCTTAATGACCAATATAACCATGATGATGTGATCACTCACCTAGAGCCAGGCATCTTGGAATGCAAAGTCAAGGGCCCTTAGGAAGCATCACTATGAACAAAATTAGTGGAGGTGATAGAATTCAGCTGAGCTATTTCAAATCTTAAAAGATGATACTGTGAAATTACTGCACTCAATATGCCAGCAAATTTGGAAAACTCAGTAGTGGCCGCAGGACTGGAAAAAGTCAGTTTTCATTCCAATCCAGAAGAAAGGCAATGGCAAAGAATGCTCAGACTACCGCACAGTTGTCCTCGTCTCACACACTAGCAAACTAATGTTCAAAATCCTCTAAGCCAGGGTTCAACAGTACGTGAACTGTGAACTTCAAGATGTTCAAACTGGATTTAGAAAAGGCAGAGGAACCAGAGATCAAATTGCCAACATCCACTGGATCATAAAAGAAGCAAGAGAATTCCAGAAAAACATCTACTACTTTATTGACTCTGCCAAAGCCTATGACTGTGTGAATCACAACAAACTGCGGAAAATTCAAGGAATGGGAATACCAGGCCACCTGAGCTGCCTCCTGAGAAATTAGTATACCGGTCAAGAGCCAGCATTCTAGAACTGGACGTGGAACAATGGACTGGTTCCAAATTGGAAAGAGAGTATATCAAAGCTGTATATTGTTACCCTGCTTATTTAACTTACATGCAGAGTACATCTTGTAAAATGCCAGGTTAGATGAAGCACAAGCTAGGTTACAGGTTGCTGGGAGAAATATCAGTAACCTCAGATATGCAGATTGACACCACCCTTATGGCAAAAATCGAAGAGGAACTGAAGAGCCTCTTGGTGTGAGTGAAAGAAGAGAGTGAAAAATCTCACTTAAAATTCAGCATTCCAAAAACTAAGGTCATGGCATCCAGTCCCATAACTTAATGGCAAATAGATGGGTAAACAGTGGAAATGGTGACAGACTTTATTTTCTCTGGCTCCAAAATCACTGCAAATGATGAGTGCAGCCATGAAATAAAAGGACACTTCCTCCTTGGAAGAAAAACTATGACAAAACTAGAGAACATATTAAAAAGTAGAGACATTACTTTGCCAACAAAGGTCCATCTAGTCAAGGCTATGGTTTTTCCAGTAGTCATGTATGGATGTAAGTGTTGAAACCATAAAGAAAGCAGAGGGCCAAAGAATTGATTACTTCTGAATTGTGATGTTGGAGAAGACTTGAGAGTCCCTTGGACTTCAAGGGGATCAAGCCAGTCAATCCTAAAGGAAATCAGTCCTAAATATTCAGTGGAAGGAACAATGCTGAATTTGAAGCTCCAATACTTCGGCCACGTGATGCAAAAAACTGACTGGTTGGAAAAGACCCTGATGCTGGGAAAGACTGAAGGCGGGAGGAGAAGGGGATGATAGAGGATGAGATGTTTGGATGGCATCACTGACTTGATGGACATGAGTTTGAGCAAGCTGGTGATGAACAAGGAAGTGTGGTGTGCTGTAGTCCATGGGGTTACAAAGAGCCAGACACGAGTGAGCAACTGAACTGGAACTGAAATGTGTAAAATAGATAAGCAACAAGGATACACTGAATAGCACAGAGAAATTATATTCATTATCTTGTAATAACATATTATGAAGTATAATCGGAAAAAAATAGTGAATTGCTATACAGTATAGCTAAAACCAACTATAAAGTGTTAGTTGCCCTGTCATGTTCAACTCTTTTCTACCTTATGTACTGTAGCCTTCCAGGCTCCTCTCTCCATAGGATTCTGCAGGCAAGAATACTGGAGTGGGTAGCTATTCCTTTCTCCAGAGCATCTTCCTAACTCAGGGGTTGAACTCGGGTGTCCTGCAGTGCCTGCAGATTCTTTACTTTCTGAGCCACCAGCGAAGCTGAAAACCAACTAGATTTACTTTAAAATTATAAAAAAGCAGTTTTAAATATATTAATCATGTTGTACATTGCATCCTTTTTATTTATTTATTTAATAGTTCAAAGTTTGTACCTTTTGACCATCTTCCTCACCTTATAAAGTAATTAAATTATTATTGAGTATATTTTCCATGCTGTACATTTTGTCCTATGACTCATTATTTTGTAACTGCAAGTTGATACCTGTTACACTTTCATCATTCTTAATAGTATTTGTACCTATGTTATTGTTTAGTCACTAAGTCATGTCCAACTCTGTGACCCCAAAGAGTACAGCACACCAGGCTTCCCTGTCCTTTACTATCTCCTAGCATTTGTTCAGACTCATGTCCATTGAGTCGATGATGTCATCCAACCATTTCATCCTCTGCCACCTCCTTCTCCTCTTGCCCTCAAACTCAACATTGTAAGTCAATTTTACTCCAATAAAGATTAAACAAAATACACGATATATACTCTGTGTAGTCAAAGTGCTTCCCTCTCAGGTTAGGTCACTCCCTACCCCAAATAACCAGCTTTAGGTCTTTGCAGATTATTTAACCACATTTTCTCATATGAGATCTGAAATTGTTGCTATTATTTAATACATAGAAGGTTCTTTTACACAGTATGTGGTACCAAATAGTTTTCAATAATATTGGTTATTTTTTTCCATTAATAATTTGAACGGAATGTATTCAATACTTGAGAAATATTTGTGGATGATTACTTTCAAAATTATATCTTAAATTTCAGCAGAAAAAGAAATTGATATTTTATGTTAATCTTTATTGCCTAATTCATTATATTTACAATGTATGAACTGTGTTACTAAAAAAATGATACTTGATATTGTAGGCAGAAAATTACATTGGAGGAGACATAATTTGAGGATTTGTAACAGCAAATGTAAAATTTTAAAAGAATATCTATGATTTCAGTTAATGAGTTGAAAACATAGTAGAGGCATTATCATTCTGAACTACTGGTTTGGACTCAGCTATAAGTACTTAATGGAAAATGATATTTAATGAATATTTATTGATAACTGCAGAGGCACTTAGGTCATCCTAAGGGATGCCAGGAATTATAAATGATCACTTCCATTAGATACTCAAAAAATTGTAAATGATCACATCTATACTCAGAAAAGATGAAGATACACATAGATGCTCAGAAAATTTGGATATACATCACTAAAATTTTTGAGAAGAGAGTTAAATAAAGTATCAGTCGCTCAGTGATGTTTGACTCTTTGTGACCCCATGGACTGTATGCAGCATGCTAGGCTTCCCTGTCCTTCACCACCTCCTGGAGCTTGCTTAAACTCATGTCCATTGAATTTGATGATGCCATTCAATCACCTCGTCCTCTGTTATTCCCTCTCCTCCTGCCTTCAGTCTTCTGCAGCATCAGGGTCTTTTCTAACAAATTGGCTCTTCTCATCAGGTGGCCGAAGTATTGGACCTTCAGCTTCAGCATCAGTCCTTCCAATGGATATTCAGGGTTTATTTCCTTTAGGATTGACTGGTTGGATCTCCTTGCAGTCCAAGGGACTCTCAAGAGTTTTCTCCAGTACCGCATTTCAAAAGCATCAATTTTTTGGTGCTCAGCCTTCTTTATGATCCAAATAAAGTATAATGACAATAATCAATGAGCATTATAAAATAAAAATATTATGAATTTATACAAAAGATACAACATACTGAATATTGCTGAAAAGGATTAATGAAAGGCATTATATTTTAATTGACCCTTGAATAGTGAGTAAGTTTTGAATTGCAGTAGTAGAAAGAAGAACCTCTAGGGAGAGGAAATAGTGTGCTGCTGAGTCATAGGTGGCAGCCCACCAAGCTCCAGGCTCCCCTGTCCCTGGGATTCTCCAGGCAAGAACACTGGAGTGGGTTGCCATTTCCTTCTCCAATGCATGAAAGCGAAAAGTGGAAGTGAAGTCGCTCAGTCGTGTCTGACCCTCAGCGACCCCATGGACTGCAGCCTTCCAGGCTCCTCCGTCCATGGGATTTTCTAGGCAAGAGTACTGGAGTGGGGTGCCATTGCCTTCTCTGGAAATGGTATGAATAGTCATCAGTTCACATTACTCACAAGGGGGAATGATGTCAGTAAAGCAATTTTGAATAAAAATATAATGTGTGAAAATGCTTATAACTTGTAAACCACTGTAAAAGCTAGTTATCATTGCGTACTTTGAATAGCATCACTAAATTCCATAAAATATTTCTTTGCTAGAACTAATAGTTTATATTTATTGAGCATATAACCTCCAGACAACTGGGACTATGCTGATATTTAAGGTGTGATCATCCTCCAACTCTACTTCTTTGGCAGATGAATTGTGCACTTAGCTAATCTACAATTATTTATATATGTTTATTCTGTAAAGCAGGGATATTGGAAATGTAGAGGGCTCATTCATTTCTGATGTTTTGTCTAGTGAGGTCCAGGAGTCTGTTCAGGAGCAAGGAGGTGTTTATAGTTATGTTTATACCATACATCACCCATCCCTATCTGATAATGTTCTATATAATGCATATAAATTACCACAAATTTTATTCTTTCAAATATAAATTATGTGCATTTCAATGCAGTATTCAATACTAAATGTTGATTAATTTTATTTATAGTACTTTACTTTTATCATAGTATTTTTGTTTACTTGACCATAATCAAGAGAAATAAATAAAATTATTTTTACCATATTAATTTATATACATCTACATATTAGTATATTAGTATATCTCATCATACTTGGAATATAAATTTCTTAAATGCAGTTTTCCTACAACATGAAAATCTATATTTTTTATTTCAAAAGACAAGACGTCTGCAGACTTATACAGTAGCAGGGGATATATTATCATAGTAATTTAAAAGTAAACTATTAAAAGTTTGATTTTAAATTCTGTTTTTCACATGACACAGTTCAGACCTCCATTATGTTCTCTGTTATCCAGCTTAAATAAATTTGCAACATTTTCTTCTATTTTTCCTTTTTGTTTCTCTGAGAACTTTGAATTAACTCCAAATAGAAAAAGACAGCCTATGCCTCAATATAAATTTAGAATAAACTCTTAATCAGTATAATGATATGCCTGGAGGTTGCTTGGAGATACTTCATGGATCTTTTCTGTTTCTTGTGAGCAGAGACACTGTCTGCCTTTGATTTCAGGTTACCTTTTCAAGGATGTTTGTATAGTGACATTCTATCTTAGAAGATATTTTTAATGTCTTTCTCTTGAACAAAAAGCAGATTTGTTTACTTTTGTTTTATATTTCCAGAATTTTAGTATACTCGTGTGTTTGAGAATTTTATCCCCCAAAACACTGCTTACCTAAATACAACTTGTCCTTCTAGCTGTGATTTGGTAAATATAGATTTGCAACCCTATGAAACAATGAATAGTGGAATTATTTTGTTATTAATATTTAGCGAGCAACTGCAAACTTAAGTAAGTGTTAGTCGCTCAGTTGTGCCCGACTCTGTGCGACCCCACTGACTGCAGCCCACCAGGCTCAGACTCTGTCCATGAGATTTTCCAGGCAAGGATACTGGAGTGGGTTGTCATTCCCTTCTCCAAAGGATCTTCCCAAGCCAGGAATGGAACCAGGGTCTCCTACACTGCAGGCAGATTCTTTACCAACTGAGCTACACTGTTTCTAGTTTGTTTTCCCAACTACTATTACAGTAGAGTTGTTCTAAGTGGCCTAAGGTCACCAGCTAGACTGTAGAATTCTTTTCTGAAAATATGTTTATACTACAAAGAGATGGGATACTATTTTTGATCCAAAATAATTTTGATGCTCATGTCATATTTATACCATTACAGTATCTCTTGAAAACACTGCTTAAGTGTACATTTGATTTGTTACCTTTTTTTAAAAAAAGGTAAAAGCAAGTGAAAGAAAAAATAGGAAATGATCTTGCTTTAGTAAATTAGGTTTATAAAGTCTTTCTTTTTTCTCTTGTAACATGGTGGGAAAAAAATGAGTTTTATACTCAAACTAAAAGTAATTTCAGTATGGTACATACAATTTTTACCTTTTAATAGACAATTAAATTGACTCCTGGGGATGGAAGGATGGTGTGAATAGAAAATGCGAGCCCTTCCAAATTATGTGCCTCTTTCCTCCAGATTCAAGTAATCCTATATCTCCCTCTACTCACATTCTTCACTAATCCTATTTGTTATTAGAAATTGAATTTTGCTATCTTTAGTGGGAAAATCTGAAAATTGTATGCATTTGAAAGAGTGAGAACCACTAAAATAGATTTTGTTCTGGTATTAGAAGATGGAAGAAAATGAAAATATAAAAGAACCTGATATTTGATTTATAAGTTGGTGAAAATAAAAGATATGGAGAGTAACTTTTAAAGTCAAGCTTTTACTGAGAATCAGTTCAAACATACAGAACTTACGTGAGGTGAGGTGAGGTGAGGTGAGACTCTTTGCGACCCCGTGGACTGTAACCTACTAGGCTTCTCCGTCCATGGGATTCTCCAGGCCAGAATACTGTAGTGGATTGCCATTTCCTTCTCCACAGAACTTACATAGTAAGCTTAAAATAGTCACATGGATCTCATTCCATGAGTTCTCTCTATCTCTCTTTTTAAAATTTTTATGAGAAATAAAGCAAAGAATCATAGTTTCTAAAGGGTTGAAATTGAAAAATAGGCTAGAGAAGAAAAAATGGGGAAATAAAACAAGGTTATCAGTAAAGAAGACTTGTTGTTAAAATGATGGTAAAATTGGAACACAATTTAAAATAATTTGGATTAAAAGCTATGAGCATGTAGACTGTTTTTCCCTCTAGTTCCCCAAATTTATGTTTTTCTAGTTACATCTAAACTTTCTTAGACGAGTAGAGCAGGGGTAAGATTTTTTTGAATGTCCAGCTCATCAGATACAGCCCTTAGTCTGCAGATCACAGGTAAGTCCAGTAGGCTGGCTCTGAGGAGAGGAGGACGTGTGGGGGTGTGTGTCCTGTATATCATAACAGGTAGGGCTCCCAGCCTCTGGGCTGCAGACCAAGACCTCCTGTCAGATCAGTGGCAGCATTAGATTAGAAATAAAGAGCACAATAAACGTAATGCACTTGATTCATCCCCAAACCACCACGCCCACCGTGGTTCATGGGAAAATTGTCCTCCATGAAAGCAGTCCCTGGTGCCAGAAATGGTATGTGTGTATGTATGCATGTATGTGCATAGTGTCTATATATACATATATATTTCTCATAATTTTCTTCCATTTATCTCTTAATTTCTACTTGAATTAGTCAATGTGCAGACTTAGAAAGAATTTGTGATTGTTTTTAATTGTTTAAATGCATATTTAGATATTCCTACAATGTGCATAGGCCTTGATATCATCAGTCATACTTGTGAGATTGTCTATACATTAGTTTTCTTTTTAGCATATTGTTATGAAATTAATAGTCTACAGAATAATAGTTTCTTGAATTCTGAAGTATTTCAATCTATTTTTCTTAGTAGGTTTGGCCAAAAATTAACTTTCAAAACCAAAAATCATAAAGCTCAATATTTCCATAAAGACATAATCAAGGAATGATTTAAATCTTGGTTGCTGCTCCTGCTGCTGCTAAGTCGCTTCAGTCGTGTCTGACTCTGTGCGACCTCATAGACAGCAGCCCACCAGGCTCCCCCATCCCTGGGATTCTCCAGGCAAGAACACTGGAGTGGGTTGCCATTTCCTTCTCCAATTCCTGAAATTGAAAATGAACGTGAAGTTGCTCAGTCATGTATCTAGATGTGTATAAGAGACAGCAATCATACTCACTGACTTGAGGATAAATTTGTAGGAAAATCAGAGATTAAAATAATGTAAAATTGTTGTATGTTGAAATTAGTTATGTAGTAGATAATCTGGTATAAGAACCTCTAGAGAAGGCTCTAGGTTAAAAAGCACTCTAATACTGACATAAACCTTTGTTTTCCAAAACATGTGAAAGACTACACAGAAAGTTTTCATGTAACTGCCAATTTGTAGTTTTAACTCTCCCACAAAATAGTGACCAAGAAGTGAAAATGTTGCTTCAATACATCGTGACTTTTGGTACTCTGAAAACTGTATCATAAACTATAGACTTTTTAGTTTAAAAGGTCTGCAAAAATATTAATTTAATGGCTGCCTAATAAGAATATCCCTTTATCAAAGCTGAAGCTTAATCAAAAAGAAAAATGAGCTAAATTACATATTTTATTAGATGTTACATGGAACAAGAGTACCATGGGATATGTAGAAAAGTATGCAAATGTGTCAGAATAAAAAGTATATTTTAGGCTTTACTGGCTAAATTAAAGTAGATAATTCTTAGTAACTATTTAGTGGTAGTTGCTATCACAACCCAGAACGAAGTTTATGTTGTGTTTATTATAACATGTAATATAGTGTAGTAGAGTTTGGCATGTTATAATTAATAACTATGTAATTTGAAAGACTTCCATAGTCACCAACTTGTGAGTTAAAAAGACAACATACTATAATAAATTTCCAAATGTATCTCTGTTGTTAGTTTGTACCAGATGACTGAGAATCACAGTACCCATACCATCTTCCTTAAGTCACTCCCGCTTACTTATGACTAACATTTTGTTTCCTTCCTCTCATCATGGTTTATGTGTTCCTAGGCGTTCTCGATATCGACTCGTGATAATGGATCACAGTCTTCTGACTGACTCATCAGTGTCCATGTGAACCATCCACTTACATCCTGGCCACTCAGCTTTTCTTTCTCCCCATCCCCAAGTGACTTCCCCACTCTGCTCTGCCAAGCCCTCCCATTGGAACCTCAGTCCTTGTCATACCTTTAAGTGTTTCCTATCAAAAAATGTCTTATTAAAACTTCCCACCCTTTACAAACATTCTTACCTTTCGAGATTCCTTATTCATCTTTCTCCAACATGAAAATGCTCTGATGTCATTGACATCTCCAGCCCTGTCTCCAACTTGAGCTCATTCCACTCCATCAGTATATGTCTTTCTTCACCTTCTTTCAGGTCAACCTTGATTCTCTCCTGCCAATCACTAACTTTCTTGAACATATTTTGGTCCCACTTGTTCAATAAAATCATTGTCCTGTGTTTGAGATAAATTATCTGTTTCTGTCTGTCAGCACCTGAGAAGCCAAGTGCTTTTAGAAGAGGTAAAATTTGTTACAATACAAATTCTTTGTCACCAGCACCAAATTGCTTTAATGCTGCTAGGTGTCCTATTGCTTTCTTCGGGTCATTATTCTTTCACATTCTCTGCAACTGATTTTATCACCCATTCTCCATTCTTAACAAATCTCTCTTCCACACCCTCTCTTTGTTCTCAGAAGATGACCTATATCACAGAAAAAGAAAAACTCACAGATTACCTCATCTTTCTCTATGTATTCACATGCATTTTATCTTCTCTCCTGTTCAACAGAGGTGTTTTTCTTCCTCTTCAATAAAGCCAATTTTAACTATACTTGAGTCTATCCACTCCACCACCCAAGAATCACACAGTATTTAGCACTACACTTTCTATTTGAATATTCAATATTTTCTTAATATTATCCTTCACATCAGTTTAAAATTACATGCAATTTTTAACATCATTAGACCTCAAGCTCAATAAAAATACCATTTTTGCTCTCTATCCCTCTTAGAAAAATTCTCAAAGTGCCACTTAATTTCATTACTATTTATTATATTTTATTCTCACTACTCAAGCCATTGCATTCTGACTCCTTACTAATGACTGCTTGACATCAGCAGACCTTTAGATCATAAGTGATCTCTGCATCACTAAATGGATGCTTTATTTCTCTTTTAGTTAAACTTTCCATAGAATTCAACACCATTCTCCACTCCTTTCTTCTTATCAATTTCTTCTTTTTAAAATTTTTTTAAATATAAATTTATTTATTTTAAATGGAGGTTAATTACTTTACAATATTGTATTGGTTTTGCCATACATCAACATGAATCTGCCACAGGTATACACATGTTCCCCATCTTGAACCTCCCTCCCTCCTCCCTCCCCATCCCATCCCTCTGGGTCATCCAGTGCACCAGCCCCAAGCATCCAGTGTCATGCATCAAACCTGGACTGGTGACCATTTCTTCTTTAGTCTATATTCTCCTGGTCTCTTCATCCATCATCCTTGTCTCAATTACTACTTATCACTTGTTTACACATGTGCACATGCTGAGAAGATTTCTTCTTTAGGTTTCAGCTCACATATTCCCTTGCCAGTTAGCGCCTCCACAAATGCCCCTAATATTAAACACTAGAACTCCACACTTTAAAAATGAAAACAAAGTAAACATATCATCATCCCACAGATGTTCCTACATTAGTAAAGGTCACCATTTTTCAACTTGTTGAAAGGGTAAGGAATCTGGAGTCCCCCTACTTATTCTCTGTATATCTATGTCAGTTACAAGATTTGGCTTATTTTAAATAAGAAATTATTCTCAAATTGTCTGCCTCTGCTATGGCCTTGTCTTTGAAAGCTTCATACACTTCTATCTTTTTGCCCTTGTTACATCATTCCATGTTAATTAAATAAACCAGTTTTCCTAACATCACTGGGTCTTCACACATCCTAATATTCTTGCCTAAATTGTTCTTTGTCCTTTTCTTTACCTAACCAACTGAAATAATTCAGAGTGTAAAATACCTGTTTCAATCTATACTCCCTTAAAGCTCTTCAAGGAACTCTGACACTAGGTCGGTTACCTCTATAATATTTCTCATAGCTTGATAATTTACATTTTTGAGGCAACAATCAACACTGAAACATAATTTCTATAGTTATTTGAATGATATATATTTTCTCCAACAATTCTAATTTCCACAGGGATATGTCCATTATTGTTTATCATTTTAGGCCTTGACATACAGTAGACACCCAGACATGTTACTTAAATGAGTGAATCAGAAAATTAATTATAGAATACTCAACAAATTGTACTTGAACAACAGTTATACTTTTGGTAAAATTAAACTTAGCTCCCTATATCAGGCAAATGAAGTGCTAAACATAGGTAATATGTATAAGGGAAAAGGGCTTCCCAGGCGGCACTAATGGTAAAGAACCTACCAGTCAGTGCAGAAGACCTAAGAGATGTGAGTTTGATCCCCGAGTCTGTAAAATCCCCTGGAGGAGGAAATAGCAACCCACTCCAGTATTCTTGCCTAGAAAATCCTATGGACAGAAGAGCTTGGCAGCTACAGTCCATAGGGTCTCAAAGAGTCAGACATGACTGAAGCAACTTAGCATGCACACACATAAGGGAATAAAACACATAAAATGTACTTTTAATCTTTGAGAAAGGTTAAGAAAAAATAAACTGAAGACAAATTCTTTAGATAATGCATTTGTCCAGAAAAAAAAGAAAAACAAAATATTTAAAATGTGTAACACTTTATTAAAATATGAAAAATAACCTATCTATATGACATTATTATTGTTGTTGTGTTGCTAAGTCATGTCTGACTTTTTTTGCAGCCCCATCGACTGTAGCTCACCAAGCTCCCCTATCCATAGGATTTTCAGGCAAGGATACTGCAGTGGGTTGCCATTTCCTTCCATAGGGTATCTTCCTAACCCGGTGATCAAGCCCATGTTTCCTGCATTAACTTTCCACTAACTATTCTATACATGGTAGTTTATATGTAAATGCTACTCTCTCAGTTTGACAAATTATTTTTAAAGCACATCACTTTCAACCAGAAAAAAACAGGAAATGGTGGTGAGGGGATAAAATCTATAATGTGTGTACAAATAGACCTTAGTATACACATATTATTTTGTGTTTATGCTCAGTCCTGTTTGACTCTTTGCACCACCATAAACCACAGCACACCAGAGGGCTGTTCTTTCCTGGCCTTCACAGTCTCCTAGTTTTTGCTTAAACTCATGTCCATCGAGTTGATGATGCCATCCAACCATTTCATCCTCTGTCACCCGCTTCACCTCCTATTCTCAATCTTTCCCAGTATAGGGTCTTTTCTAAGGAGTTGGCTCTTCCCATTAGGAAGCCAAAGTATTGGAACTGCAGCAACAGTCCTTCCAATGAATATTCAGGGTTGACTTCCTTTAGGATTGACTGGTTTGATCTCCTTAAAGTCCAAGGAGCTCTCAAGAGTCTTCTCCTACACCAGAGTTGAAAAGCATAAATTCTTCAGCACTTAGCCTTCTTTACAGTCCAGCTCTCGCATCCATACATGACTAGTGGAAAAACCATAGCTTTGACTATAGGGACATTTGTAGGCAAAGTGATGTCTCTGCTTTTTAGTATGCTGTCTAGGTTTGTCATAGCTTTTTTCAAAAGAGCAACTGGTTTTTAATTTCATGGTTGTAGTCACCATCTGCAGTGATTTTGGAGCCCAAGAAAATAAACTCGTTCAGTGATTCCATTGTCTCCTCATCTACTTGCTATGAAGTGATAGGACTGGAAGGCATGATCTTCATTTTTTGAATGTTGAGTTTTAAACCACTTTCACCTTCATCAAGAGGCTCTTTGGTTCCTCTTCACTTTCTGCCATAAGGGTGGTATCATCTGCATATCTGAGGTTATTTATATTTCTTCCAGCAATTTTGATTCCAACTTGAATTTCCTCCATTCTGACATTTCTTATGATGTATTCTGCATATAAGTGAAATAAGTAGGGTGACAACATACAGCCTTGACATATTCCTTTCCCAATTTGTAACCAGTCCATTGTTCCATGTCCGGTTCTAACTGTTGCTTCTTCATCTGCATACAAGTTTTTCAGAAGACAGAAAGGTTGTATGGTATTCCCATCTGTTTAAGAATTTTCCACAGTTTATTGTGATCCACACAGTCAAAGCCTATATAGCGTAGTCAGTGAAGCAGAAATAGATGTTTTTCTGGAATTCTCTTGCTTTTTCTATGACAAAGCGATGTTGGCAATTTGAGCCCTTATTCCTCTGCCTTTTCTAAATCCAGCTTGTACATATGGAAATTCTTGGTTCACATATTGAAGCTTAGCTTGAAAGATTTTGAGTATCACCTTGTCAGCATGTGCAATGAGTGAATGGTAAGGTAATTTAAACATTCCTTGACAATGCTCTTCTTTGGGATTGTAATGAAAATTGACCTTTTACAGTCCTGTTACCACTGTTGAATTTTCCAAATTTGCTGGCATATTCAGAACAGCATTGTCACAACATCATCTTTTAGGATTTAAAATAGCTCAATTGGAATTTGATCACATCCACTAGCTGTTTAATCAAATAATTAAATGGCTTTAAAGAGCCACTCCTGAGGAGATTAAGGTATTTAAATTTTTTTCAAGATTTGTAAAGTCCCTTTTAGTCATTAACTTGCAATAATAGATTCAAAATACTGTGCTAGTAAATGTAATCCATTAACTTGTGGGTATTAATATTACTTCTAATAAGAAGGTATCTGAATTTTAATACAAATCATATCAACATAATCCCTATGCTTTAAATTTGCCATCACATGTGTATCAGTAGACAGGTTTTGTATGCTGCTCTGTATGAGAGCGTAGTCTTCCTCTTTTCTAGCGTGTCTCTGAACATCTTGAGACCAGTCTCACTTTCTCTGCTAGTGTCTTCTTCACTTTATTCCCCTGAAAATGTCCTCATTTCACCCACTTAATACTATTTCTGTAGTCAAGAAATTTTAATATGTTTGCAGAGAAAAGGTCATTGCTTCAGCCACATTGTTTCAGCCACATTGTTTCAGCATCTCCACTCATGTTGTAGAGTCACCACAGGCTTAGTAACATCTGCCCTGGAAGCCACAGTGTCCACCACGGCCTCGGCCGAGCTAGAGCTTCCTGTGCAGCTACAGGTGTGAGCAGAGTCACCTGCTGCACACTTCCCTCGCTCACACGCATCTTTCTCTGTTCTGTTACCAGTTTTTATGTGCATTTAATTCTATTGGTCATATCTCACTTGTAAGTGCTTCCTGAGTGTAGGAGTTACACCACCTCTGATTTCAGTTCCTCATAGCACCTAAGTTCAGTTCAGCCATCTCATCCTCCATCGCCCCCTTCGCCTCTTATAATTTCATGACTGCAGTCACCATCTGCAGTGATTCTGGCCAACTGATATGAGGAGCCGACTCATATGACACTGGGAAAGATTGAAAGCAAAATGAGAAGGGGACGATAAAGGTCAATATGGTTAGACAGCATCGCCAACTCAGTGGACATGAATCTTAGCAAACTCTGGGACATAGTGGAGGACAGAGGAGCCTGGTTTATCAGGTTGCAAAGAATTGAACATGACTTAGCAACTGAACAACAACAAGTGGATGTAGTTCAGTTCAGCCATCTCATCCTCCATCGCCCCCTTCGCCTCTTATAATTTCATGACTGCAGTCACCATCTGCAGTGATTCTGGCCAACTGATATGAGGAGCCGACTCATATGACACTGGGAAAGATTGAAAGCAAAATGAGAAGGGGACGATAAAGGTCAATATGGTTAGACAGCATCGCCAACTCAGTGGACATGAATCTTAGCAAACTCTGGGACATAGTGGAGGACAGAGGAGCCTGGTTTATCAGGTTGCAAAGAATTGAACATGACTTAGCAACTGAACAACAACAAGTGGATGAGAAACTTGAAATGTGACTCTTCCCTCATCTTTACTGTTGCCCTTGGATGCTTCTTGAATATTACCACTCAAAACTTACATGAATAAAATTACTAATTTCACTGTAGAGGATTTCTCTTCTGCAAATTAAAACAATATCAGATTAAAGTCATTTTCAGAGCATATACAGCTTGAAATCTTTCAAAACACTGTCACTACAACAGGATGATATAAATCTTACTTCTCTCACAAATTCCTTAAAATTACTTGCTATTCTTTCTTTAAAACAAATACTGTTCAGCACGCAAACAAAATTTAAACTAATAAAATGAAGATAAGAACCACAACCTAGCTATTTATTCTGAATAAAAATCAAGATAATAAAGATTCATCTTCTGAATTAAGGATGTAAGAAAAATTTGTAGTGCAAAATTCTTAACTGTGTGGTTTGGTTTGTATCTTCTTAGAAATATAATAGCAGGTGCTTTTTATCTGAAGTCAATAAAAAAAATCTATCATGTTGTAAGAATAAGTAATCAAACTCATCAGTTCTCTAGTATTTTGATGATACATTTATGTATACTGTCACCAACCTAAAAGAACACTAATTCCCACATGTACTGTCAAGAATACATAACAATTAAGAGAATAAAACTGGATAATCAATTTTTTTTTCTGTGAATGGATGACAAATTAACACCTGTGCTTTTTAAAGTTATGAATCAACAGATTCCTCAAATTTGGGATTTATGCATAAAATGTTTTGTGTTCAGTGGGTACATCAATTCTTAGAAAAATTATTAAAAACAAAAGTCACCTGAGAATAGTCAATTGTAAACTTCTTTAAAATATCTAATATTTATGTAAACTAATATTATTTCTCTAGTATTTTGATGATACATTTATGTATACTGTCACCAACCTAAAAGAACACTAATTCCCACATGTACTGTCAAGAATACATAACAATTAAGAGAATAAAACTGGATAATCAATTTTTTTTTCTGTGAATGGATGACAAATTAACACCTGTGCTTTTTAAAGTTATGAATCAACAGATTCCTCAAATTTGGGATTTATGCATAAAATGTTTTGTGTTCAGTGGGTACATCAATTCTTAGAAAAATTATTAAAAACAAAAGTCACCTGAGAATAGTCAATTGTAAACTTCTTTAAAATATCTAATATTTATGTAAACTAATATTATATAGTACTTCTCCTCCTCACTATTTTTTTCTTCAAATAAATGTACTTATTGTTTGTTACAAATAAAGGATGCTCTGAACTTTGTTGGTATACCATACCCATTCTAGAAAATAAAGCAGCAGGCCCCAACCTTTTTGGCACCAGGGATGAGTTTTGTGGAAGACAATTTTTCACTCCTTTTTTCTTAAGTGTTGGGGAACAGAAAACTTGCTTTTAATATACAGATCACTGGACTGAAAGAACCTGCTTGTGAATCTGATCCCAGTGAACATAACTCGATGATCCTTATTCACAACTTGACTTTATTGAAGTGATGAGATCCTAGACTTCAAGATGAGCACATTTTAAAAAAATATAAATTTGTTTAATTGGAGGCTAATTAAGGATGAGCACATTTTGAATGTGGGAATGATGTGAATACTCACATCATTCCCACACTGTGTTTCCAAAGTTAGCCACAAAAATCTCTCCTTTTCTAATATGTTCTCTGCTATGTATCTATGCTTTACCTTCATCGAAGCATGTAGTTTATTTCCCTTCTGCTTGAACTGGTCTTATGGCTTGTGTTAACTGATACCACGCCTTAAAACTACACCATAGAAAAATAAAGACATTTCTGTGACCATATTGGTTCAGAAGTCCATTGACTAAAAGGGATTTTTGGTGAGCAACAAATTATCCCTTCCTGGACAGAGAGGCCTGGTGTGCTGCAGTCCATGAGGTCACAAAGAATCAGACATGACTGAGCGGCCAAACTGAACTGAACTGAACCCTATCCCAGTTGTAGGTTTATCACAACTCACTCTGTTCAATACTATTTTCTTTCTCTTCCATTAAGAGCCCCTTTGACACAATAATCTCTGTCTCAGACACAATTTCCTTGGAAGCCTGACATAACACATTAAAAAAAAATTGAGATTTGGGGGATTTATTGATATCTTTTTCTAGATATAAAATCCACTAGGATTCCTCTCCTGATTTACTCTTAAATTTGAGTGGCACCCCTTATGTGTACTTCCTAGAGAACTTGTTCTTATACTAACACTGTATTCTACTGCAAAACTGCAAAGGCCATATAGTGTTTTGAGTTCCCCTCTATTTTTATTGAATACAGAATCATTATTCATGATTTTCTAAGGTTACCAGCATAATGTCACCTGCTATACTATGCTTCTGCCAATGCTTCTTAGAGTAGGTATATGAGAAGATATATGTAGCTACATGTTTCAGGGCATGAGTTGTGGCATTAAGATGTGTGCATTTGAGAGTTCAGCTCAGTGCTCTGTGGTGACCTAGAGAGGTGGCATTAAGGGCAAAGTGTGTCAGTTTAATCACTCAGTCATGTCTGACTCTTTGAGACCCCGTGGACTGCAGTATGCCAGACCCCCCTGTCCATCACCAACTCCCAGAGCTTACTCAAACTCACATTCATTGAGTCAGTGATGCCATCCAACTATCTCATTTTCTGCCATCCCCTTCTCCTCCTGCCTTCAATCTTTAATGTGTGTATATGTATACCTGTAGGTGATTCACTTTCTTGTAGAGCAGAAACACAACACTATAAAGCAGGTATACTCCAATAATAAAATTTAAAAATAAATTAGAAAAAACCTATCTGCATTCAAATTCTAGGTCTGTTACTAACTTGTTCTACAACCTTGGAAAGTTAACCACTTCTCTTTTCTATAAAATATCGCAATCTACTTCATAGGGTTATCTTGAGAATAAAGTTGACTAATGCATGCAAATACTTAGCACTTGACACATAGTAAATTTTAAATATATGCCCAGCACTATTACTTTATCTTAAAATCTTTAGACTGTCAAGGAATATATTTAATTTGGTTTAACTTGTGTTTGTACAGAAAAAATTAGTGCATAATTATAGGAGCTTTCTTGCAACTATCAGCCAGCATACACCTCTTCTCCTGAGAACATCCCACCTTCCAATACATAGAGCTATGGCCAAGTTGCTGTGTTTTGGGGGCTTAGCTTTTCCTTAATGTGCCATTATTTACTATTTTTTTCTAGTGAAATTAAATGCGAAGAATCTCTCTCATAATACTCATAATAGAAGCTATAAGTTAAGGGCCTGAGAATAAATATTGTTCATGTTTCCTATTATATGGAAGAAATCTATTTTCATGAAATTAAAAAAAAAAACAAAAACCCATGCTGAGACAGGCAGAGAAAAGCAATGGATCATGCTGGTAGAGTTCAGGTTCCAGCTCCAGTTTCCCCTGTGGCTAAGCTACTCCATCTCCTTTCTTATGATTTGTTTATTCAAACTTTCCTTCAATGATATGGGCTAAGCAAATATATTTCCAAAAGTTCTCCCTTTTTGCCCACACTAGGTTAAATTCTGTTTCTATCACTTGTAATTAACAAATTTTACCTGAAATATAACAAGTAGAAAGAAAGGAAGAGAGTAAACAAAGAAAAGCATATAGGCAATTGAATGAAGAAATAAGGGGAGAGGAAGGAGTGTAAGATAGAAAAAGCGAGGTAGATTTAAAAAGGTTAAAAAATTAATGCAATGTGTATGAAGAGTGTGCATTCAGCCTCCATAATTTCTACATCTGTCATCATTGTTTATAATAAAAACACCTTTTAAATCATACATTGTTTCACAGTTTATAACAAACTTCAAAATTTCCTTCTCATCTGAAATAGTAGCTAACATCTACTGGACACACTTTTGTCTTTCGCCTAAATGCCTCAAATAGATTATCCTGCCTAATCTCAAACAACTATGAGCTTCAGCTATTATCCCTACCTTGTAAATGAGGAAACTGAGACTCATAGAATAACTGAAAGAATCAGGTATACTGATAATGCAAGAGAAGTATTTGAGTCCAGGTGACTCAGATGGTAAAGCATCTGCCTGCAATGTGGGAAACCTAGGTTTGATTCCTGGGTTGGGAAGATCCCCTGGAGAAGGAAATGGCAACCCACTCCAGTACCCTTGCCTGGAAAATCCCATGGATGGAGGAGCTAGTAGGCTACAGTCAATGAAGAGTCAGACACAACTGAGTGACTTCACTTTCTTTTCTGGTCTATTATCTCTTACAGCAAAACTCTCTCTACCGTACCTGTGACAATAAATCATATGTTATCCTAAATGAAATGAATATTCCTTGATATAAACTTCAAGCTTCAACACTGGGAAGCAATTGAAAAACCCATAAAGAAGACTAAAGTGCGTGGGACCAGAGTAGTAAGAAGAAAACTAAGAAAGAACAAAAGCTGTTAAAAGTAAAATAATATTGCATCCAAAGATCACAATACTGCTGCTGATGATAAAGTGTCAAGAAGAATGAAATAAGTACCCAGTAAAATTCTATTGATAGATCAAATAGCATGAAATAAAATATTTTATCTCAGAAATAACAATTTGAAATAAATTGAATTTATGAATTAAACTTACTGCCTAAAAGAGACACATAAAAAGATTCAAAGTGGGTGAATGAGTGAATAACAGATAATTAGTGTCAAACAAAAGCAGTACCAATAAAGAGAAAAGAGATGAATAATGACATTCTAAGATGATTAAGAAGTGAAAAGGTACATAATTGGTGTATAAGTTTTGCTCAAGTACAGTTACTGTGAAAAGAAATCTATAGAAGGAGTGATTAGAAGACATGAATATAGCAAATAGATGGAGATGTATGAGTATATTTATGGGTTGAAAGTAATGCTCTTTAAGTGGAAGTGGTTGCATGTAGGCGATGGAGGAAATAATGGCGTAACAACTTGAAACTGTGGGGTTTAGGGGAGAACTGACCCCAGTTCTATTTAAAAGTAGCCTTTGGCAGGAAGTTTAAGTTTTCTGAGAAGCAAGAAATTAAAGATGCTAAATGAAACTGATATATTGAAAATCTGCTAAGAAGACTTTTGCAAGCAGTTTTGAGAAACAGATAACATTAGCAATTTGTTTTAGTTACTTTTAATTTTTTTTCTGCTTTTATTATTACTATTCATATTTCTTTGTATTTTTTACATTTTTGTATGCTATGTTGTAAACCATTTATCACTTATATTCCCCACTATATTTCTTTTACAGGCTTATTTTCATAGGTCATAATTGAAAATAAATAAGTAGATTTTTAAATATAAAAAGACTCCTAAAGACTAAGTATTTATGACAAATATGTTTATTAATTCATTTGTATAATTCTCAAAAAATCAAAAGGTTCTGAGTCTCTGTGCTTTCTGTGCAATTCTGATATTGTTGCTTTAACTCTAGACTCTGGATTCTTCTTTCATGAAGTCATTTATCAGTTTCTGCCAAAAAAAAAGAGTTATGAATAATGTAAAGTGACAGTAGAATAAAGACAGGCAGATTGTGAATCTGGAATGTTACTGAGATGTGCAAACCTCATCAGTTTCCTTTTAACCTTCTTCTTCTGAGTTTTAAGCACAGACAGGCTTCTCACACAGGCACGAGGAAGACACGGTGCAGTTATCTATGCTGACAGTGTGCACACCTGCGTACACACATTTCCCCTGGAAATCCATACTTGGCTTTGGTAGACGCCACTCACTGTGTTCAAATAAAGTAACATTACTTTAGAACATGACATGTGAAATTTATTATACCTGGCACTGTAGGGAATTCAGGGGAGTAAAGGCACTCACTCTTCCTCTTTTCAAAGAACTCATACATTGGTATATAAACAAAGAGATAGGCATATGATAAGTAAGTTTCATAAAATGTGTTAATTATTTGTAACTATTGGCTTCCCTGATAGCTCAGTTGGTTAAGAATCTGCCTGCAATGCGGGAGACCAGGGTTCAATTCCTGGGCCTGGAAGATTACCCTGAAGGAGGGAAAGGCTACCCACTCCAGTATTGTGGCCTGGAAAATTCCATGGACAGTCCATGGGGTCGCAAAGAGTCAGACTGAGTGACTTTCACTTTTACATTATTGTCCAAAATGTTTATTTTTTTTTCCGTAACAGTTTATGGAAAAATCCAAACAAAATTTGGCTAACCCAATATTTTATATGTGGGAAAAGGTACACCTGTATAAAGAAGAAGAGACTGCACCAGTTAGGAAAATTATGGCAATAGCAGGAAAGACAGGACATGTGATCTGGGATACAGAATTAAGTTTAAGTGTAAATCAGCACAACAATATTGTAAAGTAATTAGCCTCCAATTAAAGTAATTTTTTAAAAAGCACGTTCATGTACAGTTGCAGCTGGAATGGGAATACTTTGCTTGTAAATATGTTAGATATAAAAGCCAGCCAGAATTACTAGCAAAATTTAGAATATATATATGTATATATATATATATATATATATATATGCTATGCATGCATGCAGTTAAGTCGCTTCAGTCTTGTCCGACTCTGTGCAACCGCATAGACAGCAGCCCACCAGGCTCCTCTGTCCACAGGATTCTCCAAGCAAGAATACTGGAGTGGGTTGCCATTTCCTTCTCCAATGCATGCATGCATGCAAAGTCACTTTAGTTGTGTCCGACTCTGTGTGACTCCATAGACGGCAGCCCGCCAGGCTCCTCTGTCCACAGGATTCTCTAGGCAAGAATAATGGAGTGGGTTGCCATTTCTTTCTTATATATATATATATATATATATATATATATATATACACATATATATTCTCACATATATATATATATATATTTGTGTGTGAGAGAGAGCATGTGCATGTATGTGTGTATGGATCTTTGAACAATGTGGATTTCAACTACTCAGTTCTACTATATGAAGATTTTTTTCAATAGTAAATACTACAGTATTACAGGGTCCATGGCAAGTTTAACATGTAATTTTAAAGGGCCAATTAAAACTTCTAAGCAGATTTTCTTCTACATGGAGGAGTTGGTGCCCCTAACCCCCACCCATGCTCTACATTGTTCAAGGATCAACTGTATATGTATTATTCTGGGACAGTTGCCTCTGCTCTGATACATTCATCTTACTTCAATTTATAAAATCACCACTGGTAGACATGCTAGTGGGCAGATGCTACCAAACATTATGGTTGAATTTAATCGTTTACTAAAGATCTAGATTATAAAGAATATTTTAGTTCAATGTCAATAAAATGACTTTTCATCCACTCTAGAGCAAAACTGTTTGTTTAGTACTCTATCTGAAAAAAAAAGGCAAAGCTTATTTACTGAATTGCTAAAGGCATAGTACAATTCTTTTAAAAATACCAAAGGAACTAGAAAAAATTCTGAGCTGTGTTGGGAAAAATTAAATTGCCAAAATAGTTCATACATTATTTCATTTATTAATTCAACATATCTATTGAATGTTCTATGTTCCAAACATTGTACAAGGTTAGAAGTAGAGTGAACCTTTCAACTCACAAAATTCCAATAATTAAGATGATCAACCATAAAAGTTAAAATAGATTAAAAATTTGATGCATTAGTACAGCAATTTCAGGAAAATATTCACATATGTTTACACACAAAATATTCATAAAACCTGTGAAATATTTAAGGGACATATATGATGACTAAAGTTATTTAAATATTAAATTTTAGTATATGATAAATGATATTAAAACCAGTGATAAAGGGGAGGGAGGAGGGAAGGGAACTCAGGATGGGGAACATGTGTATACCTGTGGTGGATTCATGTTGATGTATGGCAAAACCAATACAATATTGTAAAGTAATTAACCTCCAATTAAAATAAATTTATATTAAAAATGAATAATTTAAGCAGTACTCTGACAATTGATTGCCTAATTGAAATACACATAGAGAGACAGATGTAATTACGTCTACATTTGAACATACATGTACATGCCTCAGCTTTCTCCTTCACACCTTATGTGTTAAGATAAATTTCAAATGAATAGACAATCTCATTTTATTTAAGTGTTAATCATCTGTTCATGTGATAAAAGCAAATAAGCTTAAAGAACAAATTATTAAAGGAAAAAACTGGAAAGCTATGCCTGCAAGAGAAGTTACAAACAATATACGAGAAATCTTAAGAGAAATAAAAAAATAAACAGGATAAAACTGTCAAAGGTATTGATATTATAAGTTAGAAGAAAAACAGCCTTACTAAACATCACAATAATATAAACTAACGGAACAAAGTAAAAATAATTGGCTATCAAGATTATCAATCTTATTCTTAGATTGGCACATGGTGATGAAAGAGCTTGAAATATTTTTTCCTGACATAGTTGTCTAAAGCAATGTTTCTGAATAACACTGAAAAATATGCCTTTAAAACCAAAAAATAAGCCCAAATTATTTCGATGATAAATGACCATTCTATACTTGTTCCCAATAAAAATACCAGAGAGGTACTCAGATTCATACTTATGATATTCTTTCCCATAATTATATTTCTTATTTGAAACTATAATAATTCAGGTCATCTAATAATAAGGATATATTTACATTAATTATAAAATATCTAAATGATGTAATGATTTACAAAATTGCTGACCAATATAATATGAAATAACAAAAGTGAGAAGTAAAGTGGACTAAATTTGGTCCCTAATAATCTCTATTTCCTCAAAACTCTTTAGGCCAGACATTGGAAGAGGAGTAAGGCACTGGATTATGTAGCAGAAACTTACAGGCCAGAAGGAAGAGAGCCATCCTCCCACTTCCATGCACTGTCCTTTACCTTATAAGACAGGCCAAGCCAAGTGTGGTTTACTGCAAGTAACTTCAGAATACACTGCATGGAAACAGAATACACAAAGCTATTAATGCTAAAAGTCCACTAGACATAAAAATACAGAACTTGTGTCTCAGTTCAGTTCAGTTCAGTCGCTCAGTTGTGTTCGACTCTTTGTGACCCCATGGACTACAGCATGCCAGGTTTCCTGTCCTATGTCTAAAGAATCATAAAATAAGAATCTAAAAATCTTGTGTCTAAAGAATCATTTTAAAAATGCAATATATATATGTCCACTGATAAATGAAACATTGAAAAAATATTTGAATTTTTCAGTGTCTGTGCATTTTCTCAAGCTAGGAATTAAACACAAAGAAGAAAAATAAAAAAGAAAGAAAGCTAATCTTTTTGTTTGTTTGTTTTTTAGCTTAGTCCCAGTAATGAAAAGGGTTTTTATTTCCCCAGTGTATTTTAGAAATATTTAAGTTGTAAAAAGAGAGGGCACAGTGTTAACTGTATTTTAATTCATCTACTTTTTAAACTTACACAATTTTTTAAATTTATTGCACAAATACATGCACTTGGTTTTAGAAGTCAAGTGATGCTATATATATATATATATATATTTAACCATTCCTCTTTCACTAAATGCCTTTCCCCAGAGGCAATTTGTCCTATGACTTTCTATTTTATAAAGCCAGAACTTTTAGTTTCATGCTCTATTTTCTAACCTC
>SJYC01122200.1:0-12600 GCA_006408675.1 Madoqua kirkii | reverse complement strand
AGTGATAAAGGGGAGGGAGGAGGGAAGGGAACTCAGGATGGGGAACATGTGTATACCTGTGGTGGATTCATGTTGATGTATGGCAAAACCAATACAATATTGTAAAGTAATTAACCTCCAATTAAAATAAATTTATATTAAAAATGAATAATTTAAGCAGTACTCTGACAATTGATTGCCTAATTGAAATACACATAGAGAGACAGATGTAATTACGTCTACATTTGAACATACATGTACATGCCTCAGCTTTCTCCTTCACACCTTTATGTGTTAAGATAAATTTCAAATGAATAGACAATCTCATTTTATTTAAGTGTTAATCATCTGTTCATGTGATAAAAGCAAATAAGCTTAAAGAACAAATTATTAAAGGAAAAAACTGGAAAGCTATGCCTGCAAGAGAAGTTACAAACAATATACGAGAAATCTTAAGAGAAATAAAAAAATAAACAGGATAAAACTGTCAAAGGTATTGATATTATAAGTTAGAAGAAAAACAGCCTTACTAAACATCACAATAATATAAACTAACGGAACAAAGTAAAAATAATTGGCTATCAAGATTATCAATCTTATTCTTAGATTGGCACATGGTGATGAAAGAGCTTGAAATATTTTTTCCTGACATAGTTGTCTAAAGCAATGTTTCTGAATAACACTGAAAAATATGCCTTTAAAACCAAAAAATAAGCCCAAATTATTTCGATGATAAATGACCATTCTATACTTGTTCCCAATAAAAATACCAGAGAGGTACTCAGATTCATACTTATGATATTCTTTCCCATAATTATATTTCTTATTTGAAACTATAATAATTCAGGTCATCTAATAATAAGGATATATTTACATTAATTATAAAATATCTAAATGATGTAATGATTTACAAAATTGCTGACCAATATAATATGAAATAACAAAAGTGAGAAGTAAAGTGGACTAAATTTGGTCCCTAATAATCTCTATTTCCTCAAAACTCTTTAGGCCAGACATTGGAAGAGGAGTAAGGCACTGGATTATGTAGCAGAAACTTACAGGCCAGAAGGAAGAGAGCCATCCTCCCACTTCCATGCACTGTCCTTTACCTTATAAGACAGGCCAAGCCAAGTGTGGTTTACTGCAAGTAACTTCAGAATACACTGCATGGAAACAGAATACACAAAGCTATTAATGCTAAAAGTCCACTAGACATAAAAATACAGAACTTGTGTCTCAGTTCAGTTCAGTTCAGTCGCTCAGTTGTGTTCGACTCTTTGTGACCCCATGGACTACAGCATGCCAGGTTTCCTGTCCTATGTCTAAAGAATCATAAAATAAGAATCTAAAAATCTTGTGTCTAAAGAATCATTTTAAAAATGCAATATATATATGTCCACTGATAAATGAAACATTGAAAAAATATTTGAATTTTTCAGTGTCTGTGCATTTTCTCAAGCTAGGAATTAAACACAAAGAAGAAAAATAAAAAAGAAAGAAAGCTAATCTTTTTGTTTGTTTGTTTTTTAGCTTAGTCCCAGTAATGAAAAGGGTTTTTATTTCCCCAGTGTATTTTAGAAATATTTAAGTTGTAAAAAGAGAGGGCACAGTGTTAACTGTATTTTAATTCATCTACTTTTTAAACTTACACAATTTTTTAAATTTATTGCACAAATACATGCACTTGGTTTTAGAAGTCAAGTGATGCTATATATATATATATATATATTTAACCATTCCTCTTTCACTAAATGCCTTTCCCCAGAGGCAATTTGTCCTATGACTTTCTATTTTATAAAGCCAGAACTTTTAGTTTCATGCTCTATTTTCTAACCTCCCATCTCCTTTTACCAAAAATTATGTTACTTCATAATTTTTGGCTTGTGTTCAATACTTTTCAGTTCAGTTCAATCGCTCAGTTGTGTCCGACTCTTTGTGACCCCATGAATCGCAGCACACCAGGCCTCCCTGTCCATCACCAGCTCCTGGAGTCCACCCAAACCTATATCCATTGAGTCCGCAATGCCATCCAGCCATCTCATCCTCTGTCATCCCCTTCTCCTCCTGCCCCCAATCCTTCCCAGCATTAGGGTCTTTTCCAATGAGCCAACTATTTGCATGAGGTGGCCAAAGTATTGGAGTTTCAGCTTTAGCATCATTCCTTCCAAAGAAATCCTAGGGCTGATCTCCTTGAGAATGGACTGATTGGATCTCCTGCAGTCCAAGGGACTCTCAAGAGTCTTCTCCAACACCACAGTTCAAAAGCATCAATTCTTCGGTGCTCAGCCTTCTTCATAGTCCGACTCTCACATCCATACATGACCACTGGAAAAACCATAGCCTTGACTAGACGGACTTTGTTGGTAAAGTAATATCTCTGCTTTTCAATATGCTATCTAGGTTGGTCATAACTTTCCTTCCAAGGAGTAAGCGTCTTTTAATTTCATGGTGTAATCACCATCTGCAGGGATTTTGGAGCCTGAAAAAATAAAGTCTGACGCTGTTTCCACTGTTTCCCCATCTATTTCTCATGAAGTGATGGGACCAGATTGCCATGATCTTAGTTTTCTGAATGTTGAGATTTAAGCCAACTTTTTCATTCTCCTCTTTCACTTTCATCAAGAGGCTTTTTAGTTCCTCTTCACTTTCTGCCATAAGGGTGGTGTCATCTGCATACCTGAGGGTTAATATTATTTTTTTATCCAAATAGTAAGTGATGATATAGCAGAAAAATTTCTATTGAAGAGGACATCAAACCAATATATGAATCCCTTTATTTATTTATTTATTTTTACCATTTATTCAACTCTGTGCCTGTTCTTTGAGCTTGAGATATATCATTGAACAAAAATGAGAAAAATCCCTGCTCTGGGGGTTGTAGGCCAGATAGAAGTTAACAACATACATATAAATGATATAATATATAAGAAGATGACAAGTGCTATAAAAATTAGAACACGGTAGCAATGCCTAAAAGAGAAGTGGAGTGGTTGAAGGGTGGGGTGGGCACTGACACGCAGGTTGCAATTTTAAGTAGGGGTGTCAGGGCAGGTCTCATTAAGAAGGTGACAAGTGTATAAACAGTTGAATGAAATGAAGTAGTTCACCATGGTTGTACCAGAGAGAAGAATATTACATGCAGTGAAGTGAAAGTGCTAGTTGCTCAGTCACGTCGGACTGTTTGCAACCTCAGGGACTGTAACCTACCAGGTCCCTCTGTCCATGGAATTCTCCAGACAAGAATACTGGAGTGGGTTGCCGTTCTCTTCTCTAGGGGATCTTCTCGACCCAGGGATAGAACCTAGTCTCTTGCACTGCAAGCAGATTCTTTACCCTCTGAGCCAGCAGGGAAGAGGGAACAGCAAATGCCAATTTCCACAATGAATGCATGCGTGTATGTTAGGAAAGAAAAGTGGAGCATTCAAGGGAAAAAGAGTGGAAATGCAGCAGGAGAGTGCCCCTGACCTTGATTTCAGAGCTGCCAGTGAGCCCTTCCTTCCACTGGTGGCTACTACACATTTATATACCAGAAGTAAAGAATGAAATGCAATCTCACCATCAATCTACTCCTTTCTGTCTTTAAAAATGTAGCATTCAAAGAAACACAAAGCTCTGAACACTCCGACCAAGAAACTGTTTTCACGGTCTGGTGGTAGCAGTGGTCTCTGTGTTGCACCCAGTGACTTAGAGGAGATCCACACCCATCTCCTAGGAAAGAAAATATAACTCAGAGCCCACAGACCCTCCCAAACAAGGCCTTATGTCTTCACATTCCCCTGCTTAAAAGAATGAGGTCGTTATTAAAAATTATTGTCAACTCAGAATTGTCTCACTTCCAAATTACCTCCTTTTGCATTTAGTTCTTGTAGAGCCTCAGTCATATTCTCATTCTGGTTTTGGAGCTTCTCTAGGATTTCTATATAAGACAACGAGACTTAACATTAGAGATGACCACACATTTCATCTGATTTTGTACTTTCAAGAGTCATAATAATAACAATGATCCAGAGGCACAGTGTGCAAATAGTTCAGTTCCCTTCCCTACTTAATTAGCTTCATCTCTGTCTGAAGTAATCAGGTGCTTAGAAATTAGCTTTTTAAAATGTACAATTTAGTGATTATAGTCAGCAGTACTGTATTATAAGCTCACAATTGCTAGAGGAATAGATCTCAATTATTGTCAACACAAAAAATAAAGTGACAACTTGTGTCATAATAAAGGCATAAGCTAATGCTATTATAGTAGCCATATTGCAATATACAAATGTTTCAAGACCACATGTTGTACAGCTCAAAATTACACAAAGTTTTGCCATACATCTTGTAAAGCAAATAAATAAATAAATAAAAATAAAAATATATTGATGAAAAATTTAAAAATTGCACAAAGTTATGCATTAATCACATTTCAATAAAGAAAGAAACTGGGCTTTTAGCATGATGAATCACTAATGGACTCTCAGGTTGTTCATTTAATTATTCAATATAGGTTCAATATCTCAAAGGAAAAAATTAGCATTTTAATGCAAGGCCTTTGTAAAATACTTATCTACACTATTTTTATATTAAAATTTATTAGCATAAAGGGAGTCTTATGATAATTATTATAAACACCCCCTCTTTAGGAGGCACTTACAAACTATGAAACCATTGATTTCCAGATATTTGGATTCTTCCATTTTCATGCTCCCTGAACATTTTGCACATATCTCTACTGCACATTTTGAAACTTTTGTTTATGTTTGGTTTATATGTTTTCTCTAAGCTTCCCAAGGGCAGGGTTCATATTGTATTTATCACTGATCACCAGCCAAGTGGCTGGCACCTCGTGTGCACTGAATAAATGTGAATGCTTAACTGCGTGAACAAGTTAGTTAACTAATACAAGAAGATATATTTGGTAAATATGGGACTTCTGCAGTTTCAGAAGATCAATGAAGAATTAAAAACAAACAAACAAGAAGCCATCAAAACCACCATGCTGCTGTATAAACTCCTTTTTTATTATATGAAGTGAATAAATGAAGTCGCTCAGTCATGTCTCTTTGTGACCCTGTGGACTGTAGCCCACCAGGCTCCTCTGTCCATGGGATTCTCCAGGCAAGAATACTGGAGTGGGTTGTCATTTCCTTCTCCAGGGGATTTCCTGACCCAGGGATCGAACCCAAGTCTCTGCATTGCAGGCATATGCTTTAACCTCTGAGACACCAGGGAAGCCCTTTCTATTATATAACCAATCATTTTACAGCTGCAACAAGAAAACCAGTCTAGCATTCTGTAAAGATAATTTGTTCCAGTTTTAAAATTACCTTTATTTTGGTCAAGAACTCTTGGAACCTGAAGAAATATTTCCTCTTTGTTTTTGAAAGACTCAATCCATTGGTTAAGGCTCTTCATCTTGCTCTCTGATTCCTGAACACTTTGAAAGTCTAGAACAAGAATTCCAGATAAATGTAAAACACATGCTCAGTTATGAAATGATAGAGAGACTGTGAAGCTTACTTTTTTTAGCATATCCTTAACAAAGTTCCCCACAAATGTTTTAACAACTATAATAAGATATTTAACCACAACTATAATAAGATATTTATGTTTTCATTTATCCACTGTTACCTTTAAAGTCTACACCTAAATCTAAAATATCATCCTAATTCCTTGTAAGATTGAATGTATGCTTGTAATAACAGAACAACGCTTCAGCTGATTAAAACAGATGAAAACTACAAAAGCCAAGTCTCAAATAAATCTTTTGGCATCATGACTTGATGTAATGTGTAGAATTTCACTTTCTAATCAAATCTTAAAATTCTGAATTTCAAACCAACATTATCAATGTGAAAACACTATACTTAAATAGTTGTGAACAATTTTAATACTAATTAGAATACTCTGTTGATCTAATTTATGATGCTGGCTAAATGCGCAGTATGAAGAAATAGTAAAAGAAGTTACTTTTTATTTTCAGAGTAAAGACATTACACATTCACTGAGCTTGATATCTTAGTAGGCTGTAATCTTCAAAATAATACAGAATCAATCACTACTATTAATGTCTTTTGTAGTAATTTCAATAATATACTCTCCTTGGGAAAAAATAATTATTGAGAGCTCACAAGGTTAAATTCATTCATAAAATAAAACGTAATATTTTTATATCATTTTTTTCCCTGTTCTCCATTCAGTATGGCAATAAAACATTTACCAAAAACTATTATCTGGAAATGATTTAAAGAAACATGATAATCTGACAAACAGTCTATTATTTCTTTTTCTCCAATTAATTGAACTTACACTGGTAACCAAAGAATCCACACAGCATCAAAAGCAGCAGGCTGAAGATTCCCAGGATCACAGGAATTATTCCTAGAGAGAGAAGGAAAAACGAGAAGCTAAGAAACAGAATGAGTGAAAAATCAGAGATAGAGTAAGCTCCTGTTATTTGAAAGAGTAATATTATTATTTTAATGTTATTGTTTAAGTGCTATATGTTTTATGAAAAATAATACCTAATGTGTGAATTACTATAAAGTATTAGGTTGAATAAGAGAGGAAAAAATATTTTAGAGGATTTACAGAAAATAATTAATGTAGCAGACCTGATTTCTATCCTGAAAGGCCCGCTTACAAGGCTGGCCATGGCTGGGATATGGAAACCTAGATTTCAGTAGAGTTTCCACAACCACTAATTGATAAGAATGTCTCACCTTGTCTTCTCTGTTTGTACAAACAATACAGCTTTTGCTTCCCTTTGGGAAATCTGGAGTTTTGTTACATGCCAACCAGATGCTACCTATGGGATTAACTCCCTAATAAATTCTCTGAACATTGATTCTCTAGTGAGTTTCCCTGGTTGTCAACCTTTGACACATTGTCATGATGTGTTGCTGGAGGAATTTCTGTGACCTGTGTGACTTTACTGGGAGAGGAGTCTAGGAAGGTTGAGCCTGGTCTCCCCCACACTTCACTTCATGCACCTTTTCCCTTTGCTGATTATGGTTGTTATCCTTCCATTGTCATAAATCTCAGCTACAACAAGTACAACTCTATAGGGTCCTGTGAGTTCTCTTAGTGAATCATTAAACCTGAGCATATCTTTGGGGACTTACACTGCAGATAAAAAATTTACATACAGGTATTATTAAAGTTCTCCTTAAATATTAGATACAAACTTTCAATTCAAACTACATTACCCTCATTAATATAATCAGAGAAATGTTTATCGACATTAAATCAGTGCTATTATTAAGATAGAACTCCTTTTTTTAAACTTGATGACCTGTAGTGTATTCCCTTGATATGTGCATGCTAAGACACTTCAGTCATGTCGGACTCTTTGTGACCCTATGGACTGTAGCCCATCAGGCTCCTCTGTCCATGAGATTCTCCAAGGAAGAATACTGGAGTGGGTTATCATCCCTCCTCCAAGGAATCTTCCTGACCCAGGGTAACTGAATATCTTACATCTCCTGCATTGGCAAGCAGGTTCTTTACAACTAGTACCACCTGGGAAGCCCCATTCATAAAGAATTACAGTAAATCTTAGTGACTATTTTAAAGGGACAAAATGAAACAATAGATGAAACAATACCTATAATTTATTCAATTTCACAAAAGTATATGCTTCATCCCCACATTCTAGAAATTAAACTTTCAGAGATTAATAGTCTTTTGTTGGTAAGTTTATTTCCCTCCAAAACAAATGTATAAACTCTAGTGTTAAAAATGTCTTTTTTTCTTTCTCATTATTTTATTTTGTACTTCAAAAACAAAGATTTGTACTTTTGAAACAAAATGAAAAGTTCCCATAAAAAAATAGTTATTTTTATAACTAATATCCAAGTCATTTATTTAACTTTCTGTATAATATAACCTGGTGGTTATCAACCAGAGGAAGTTTAACCCCCAGAGGACAATATTAAATATTTGGAGACATTCTTGATGTGATAATTGAGGGTCAGGTAGTACTGACACCTAGTGCATAGATGTCAAAAAGATGCTAAACATCCTACAATCACTAACCAATGCCCCATAACCAAGAGTTATCTAGCCCAAAATGTCCTTAGAGCTGAGGTTGAGAAACTCTCCTCTATTAAATGATGTTGGTTAATTATGATCAAAAAGAGTCATCATGCAATAGGGTTTTATCTTTCTTTGTCTTTTTTACAAATTATCTGAGTTTTAAACCTTGATCAAGTTCTCTGCTTCATGTAAGAAAACAATTCTAAATTTGGACCATGGCTTCTTCCGTCTTTAACTATGCTTCTTCATATATGAAAATCTCACAACTGTGTCAGAAAATACGCCTTTGTTTTACTCCTATATATGTTCTAAACATTCCTATCTCTATATTTTAAACTTCCTAAATAGTAACAATTAGAGAAACATAAAATAGAAGGTGTACCTAAGGATACCAAAGAGAGACCATAGATGAATAAACTTTAGTGTATCTACTTTACCGTCCTCATTGGTGTGCTCAGGAATTGGGCCCCATTCATCCTCAGGAGGAGGAGGAGGAAGGGTGAGAGATGGTTCCAAGTCCACAATAGGGATGGTCTCTGTCTGCTCTGTATTTTCTTTTAACACAGAAAACATACCATAACTTTACAACCTTGTAAAACAAATGAGATTAGAATTTGAGAATCATTACTATTTCCAAAGATCCCTAGAAATACAAATATTATAGAAATAAAATCAAAGATACTCAAATCACATTTCCACTCAACAGCCCATCCAGCTTTCTTAAAAGGATTTAAGCTGGTTGATTACACTTTGGATCGAGTCAAGAAATAAGGTAATTATTTTTTAAAATATGTTTAAAAGCACTCTTTCAGGTAATCTGGGAAATGTTAAAAATATAATGCTCCTAGAATAATCATAGCTAGCATTATATCAAATAAAAACAACCAAAATTGTATTTTCATTAAAATGGCATATGCCATTTAGATTTAAAAAGAAAAAATACCTGGAGGTTGTTCACAGTCGGAAGCATCTGACATTCTAGAGCCTTTTGGATTATTTATTTATCCCAAGTGTGAAGAAGAGCTTACAAAGATGTTGGCAGGTGAATGAAGAGTTATCTCTTTCACTTTCTTCCTAGAGTTGATGAGAAGACCACACATAGCCTCAGGTGGGGCAGCTACTTACATTTCATACTACTGTATGAAACTAACTAAATTTGGCTAAAAAAAAAACAAACCCACAGAGGAAATGTAAATCTATAACTGGATATTTTCTAATACTTATACAGAAATAAAGTCACCCCTACTTAACTAAACTATATTCAACAAGCCTTTAAGTATCATCTGGTTTGTTTAGATAATAGTCCATCACTCCAGAAATTAATTAGGAAAAACCACTATCATAAATAATATAACTGAGCATTCTAGAGTGAAATGCTTCATGAAACTTGATTATGAAGTAAGTTCAGTTCAGTTCAGTTCAGTCGCTCGGTCGTGTCTGACTCTTTGTGACTCCATGAATCGCAGCATGCCAAACCTCCCTGTCCATAATCAACTCCCAGAGTTCACTCAGACTCACGTCCATTGAGTCCGTGATGCCGTCCAGCCATTAGTCTGAGCATTCTTTGGCACTGCCTTTCTTTGACAATGAAAGCTGACCTTTTCCAGTCCTTGGCCACTGCTGAGTTTTCCAAATTTGCTGGCATGTTGAATGCAGCACTTTCACAGCATCATCTTTCAGGATTTGAAATAGCTTAACTGGAATTCCATCACCTCCATTAGCTTTGTTCATAGTGATGCTTTCTAAGGCCCACTTGAATCCACATTCCAAGATGTCTGGTTCTAGATGAGTGATCACACCATCGTGATTATCTGGGTCATGAAGATCCTTCTTGAACAGTTCTTCTGTGTATTCTTGCCATCTCTTCTTAATATCTTCTGCTTCTGTTAGGTCCAGACAATTTCTGTCCTTTATTGAGCCCATCTTTGCATGAAATGTTCTCTTGGTATCTCTAATTTTCTTGAAGAGATCTCTAGTCTTTCCCATTCTGTTGTTTTCCTCTATTTCTTTTCATTGATCGCTGAAGAAGGCTTTCTTATCTCTTCTTGCTAGTCTTTGGAACTCTGCATTCAGATGCTTATATCTTTCCTTTTCTCCTTGGGTTTTCTCTTTTCTTCTTTTCACAACTATTTGTAAAGCCTCCCCAGACAGCCATTTTGCTTTTTGGATTTCTTTTCCATGGGGATGATCTTGATCCTTGTCTCCTGTACAATGTCATGAACCTCATTCCATAGTTCATCAGGCACTCTATCTATTAGATCTTAGCCCTTAAATCTATTTCTCACTTCCACTGTATAATCATAAGGGATTTGATTTAGGTCATACCTGAATGGTCTAGCGGTTTTCCCTGCTTTCTTCAATTTCATTCTGAATTTGGTAATAAGGAGTTCATAATATGAGCCACAGTCAGCTCCTGGTCTTCATTTTGTTGACTGTATAGAGCTTCTCCATGTTTGGCTGTATAGACTATAATCAATCTGATTTTGGTGTTGACCATCTGGTGATGTCCATATGTAGAGTCTTCTCTTGTGTTGTTGGAAGAGGGTGTTTGCTATGACCAGTGCATTATCTTGGCAAAACTCTATTAGTCTTTGCCCTGCTTCATTCTGCATTCCAAGGCCAAATTTACCTGTTATTCCAGGTGTTTCTTGACTTCCTACTTTTGCATTCCAGTCCCTTATAATGAAAAGGACATCATTTTGGAGTGTTAGTTCTAAAAGGTCTTGTAGGTCTTCATAAAACAGTTTAACTCCAGCTTTTCCAGCATTACTGGTTGGGGCATAGACTTGGATAACTGTGATACTGAATGGTGGCTGCCCTGGCACAGGAGGGTCTAGAGGAGCCATCCCACACTGAAGGTCAAGAAGGGCAGCAGGAGGAGATACCCTCATCCAAGGTAAGGATCAGCGGCTGTGCTTTGCTTGAACAGCCATGAAAAGATACCCCATGCCCAAGGTAAGAGAAACCAAGTAAAATGGTAGGTGTTGCAAGAGGGCATCAGAAGGCAGACACACTGAAACCATACTCAGAAATCTAGTCAATCTAATCACACTAGGATCACAGCCTTGTCTAACTCAATGAAACTAAGCCATGCCAGTGGGGCAACCCAAGATGGGTGGGTCATGGTGGAGAGGTCTGACAGAATGTGGTCCACTGGAGAAGGGAATGGCAAACCACTTCAGTATTCTTACCTTGAGAACCCCGTGAACAGTATGAAAAGGCAAAATGATAGGATACTGAAAGAGGCACTCCCCAGGTCAGTAGGTGCCCAATATGCTACTGGAGGTCAGTGGAGAAATAAATCCAGAAAGAATGAAGGAATGGAGCCAAAGCAAAAACAATACCCAGCTGTGGATTATGACTGGTGATAGAAGCAAGGTCCAGTGCTGTAAAGAGCAATATTGCATAAGAACCTGGAATGTCAGGTCTATGAGTCAAGACAAATTGGAAGTGGTCAAACACGAGATGGCAAGAGTGAACGTCAACATTCTAGGAATCAGCAAACTAAAATGGACTGGAATGGGTGAATTTAACTCAGATGACCATTATATATACTACTGTGGGCAGGAATCCCTCAGAAGAAATGGAGTAGCCATCATGGTCAACAGAAGAGTCTGAAATGCGATACTTGGATGCAATTCCAAAAATGACAGAATGATCTCTGTATGAAGGGAAGATACAAATATAAGGAAACTAATTAGAAAAAGGTATAACACTGGAAATGACATCTGTTCATCAAAGGTAAATTTAAATGACTGCCTATATAAAATGGCACTGGGAGATGGAAATCACAAAATAAAATCTGTATGTCCAAATAGTGACAGAGTGGCTTAAAGTTTTTTGATACTACCCCCACCCAACTTTGTTTCAAAGGGAAAGGAAATTCTATTCATATAAATATGCTTGGGTTAGCCACCGAAATCAACCTTTTACTCTTCACTGCTCAACTGAAAAAAAATTCAATATTTGCAGTGGGAATAAATAGATACTGAACACAAACAAAAATAGATATAAGATTTTTCTCATTGGGTTTATAACCCCATAGAAACTAACGTATGTTCAAGTCTGGTTGAAACCACACACGATACCTCAGAAACAGGCAGTGGTCATAAGTTTCCCATCCTCCTATATCCAGTTCAGATCAAATGGTTTTACAAGTAATCCTAAAATAGATAACATTTTATCTTTTAATGTATGAAATGCAAGATTTGTTGACTAAAAAGATTATTATAACCTTACTTTACAAAGATCTCAGTAAAGCCAGGGATGGAGAAAGCAGAGACTTCATAAAAAATATTCTACACTGACTTTCTGCTTATATTGTAATTCAATTTTATTTTGTTTACTTTCTAACTCTATATTTAAAAATTTAACTGTGCTGCTTTGCTTCAGGATTCAGATAAGTCAGAAAAAAGCAAAGTATTAATCATTAACATGTGAATATCACCTATAAGCCAATATGAAAATAGTATATGGACATACACAGTATCCTATTATTGGGCAGTTCTATTATATTAGCATGAAATAAATTTTACTGTACTATAGCCCTGTGATATGATTAGCTACCTCTCCACTTGGGTGGTTATGATCCAAGTGTTTCAA
>SJYC01122196.1:0-16655 GCA_006408675.1 Madoqua kirkii | reverse complement strand
TCTTCAGTTCCATTTCCTTGGTTTTTCACGGTAGTGATTCTCGGAATCTTCTGTTTCCTTCTTCTTTTAAGCACAGGAATCTTAGGATTTATGGGTAAGTTAAACAAGACCTGTGCCCTGAACCAAATGTCTGCTCCCTTGGGAATTACTATTTTTACCAGTCTTCTTTTCCTAGTAGTTCCAAAGCTATGATCTCCAGTGCTACCCAAGAAACCTTTCCACCATCACCACTAATGTAATCACTTGAACAATTACCAAGTTCCTCAAAAGTTTCTAATGTCTTCTTTACTGACACAGCCTGGATCATATTCAGGATACTTCCAGGAAAGACTATATTTCAGATTTTATTGATGACTGATCATACTTTGTGAACATTAATTTCTCTGTATTCTCTGATGCTTTTTCATAAATGATCCAATCCTCCTGCAATCTCCATTCTGCAGTCCAAACTTACTTTTTAAAATTGTTCATTCTCGCAAACACCTAATACAACCCAACAATGTTTTTTCTCCTATACTATTACAGTCACCTCCTAAAGTCAAGAGACTTTCAAATCCTATTGCTATGGCCAGATAAACTTCTCCGAGTATATCTATGATCATGTCATCAAAATGCCAAGAAACTGTCTCATCTTGTATTGAATTATGTTAAAATTCCCCTACTTGTATTTGCTTTTGTGAATCACAGTTTTATTTCAACCAAATGATTTTGAGCTTTCCTCCCAATGTCCAAATTGGCTTCAGATAACTTTAGATCATTTGCTGGTCCCTGCCGGTTCTCTAAGTCTCTCTGCCACAGTATGTTTGTTTATGCTATTCTCTTCATCTGGACAGCCTTCCTCTTGTAGCCTTCCTCTGCCTATGGACATTTTAGACATCCCTCAAGGCCCATTTCATAGGACATGGATGACTTTTCTAAATCAGTTCTCTCTGTCTAAAACCCATTTTGTGACTTTTTATTATTATTTTCTATTGGAGTATAATTGCTTTACAATGTTGCTTTAGGTTCTGCTGTATAATGAAGTGAATCAGCTATATGTATAGATATATCCCCTCCCTTTGGACCTCCATCCACCCATTTAGGTCATCACGGAACACCAGGCTAAGCTTGCTGTGCTCTACGGCAGGTTCTCTCTGGCTATTTTATACATGGTAGTGTATATTTGTCAGTCCTAATCTCCCAATTTGCCCCACTCTCCCCTTCTCCTCCATGTCCACATGTCCATTCTCTACCTCTGTGTCTCTACTCCTGTAAATAGGTTCATCAGTACCATTTTTTTAGATTCCATATATTATGCATTAATATGCAATATTTGCTTTTCTCTTTCTGACTTACTTCACTCTGTATAACAGGCTCTACGTTTGTCCACCTCAGTTTAATTGACTCAAATCCATTTCTTTTTATGGCTAAATAATATTCTATGTTTATATATAACAAAACTCCTTTATCCACTCATCTGTCAGTGGACATCTAAGTTGCTTCCATTCCTGAATATTGCAAACAGTGCTGCAGTGCACATTGGGGTACATGTGTTTTTTTGAATTATGGTTTTCTCAGGGTATATGCCCAGTAGTGGGATTGCTGTTTCATATGATAGTTTTATTTCTAGTTTTTTATAAGGACTCTCCATACTATTCTCCATAGAGACTATATCAATCTACATTCCCACCAAAGTGCAAGAGGGTTCCCTTTTCTCCACATCTTCTGCAGCATTTATTGATAAACCAAACTCTTTGAATTGTATGCCTGTGTATATACATATAATCATGTATATAACAGATATATATTAGTTTTATTAACATACAATTCTCCAACCACATATTCCCACTTTTACTGAGTAAATTTCATTGACTTCAAGTATATTCAGAGGTGCACAACCATGAAACAGTGTTCATCATTTCAACTGTGTCCAATGCTTTGTGACCCCACGAGTTGTGGGCACCCAAGCTCTTCTGTCCATGGGATTCCCCAGACAAGAATACTGGAGAGGGTTGCCATTTCCTTCTCCAGGAGATATTCCAGACCCAGGGATCAAACCTGGGTCTCCTGCATTGCAGGCAAATTCTTTACCATCTGAGCCACCAGGGAAGCCTAACTTTTATCACTGTTAGAGCATTTTCCTTACTCCAGAACGAAATCTCACTATTAGCTATTGCTTCCCATTTCTCTCAAGATTTGCCAGCCTAAAGCAACCAATAATCTACTTTATGTCTTTCTAGATTTTCCTCTTCTGGACATTTCCTAATGTGGCATCATATAATACATGGTCTTTTGTGACTGGCTTCTTTCACTTAACATGATACTTCCAAGGGTCATTCATGATAGGATATATCAACATGGCATTCCCTCTAATTGCCAAAAAATATTCCACTGTATGGATATAATTGATCTATATATTAATCTTTTATCAGATACATAATTTGTAAATATTTTCCTATTATTTGTATTACTTTTCACTCTCTTGTAGTGACTTTTCATGTGTAAAAGCTTTTAATTTTGATGAAGCCCAGTATATTCTTACTTTGATCACTTGTGTTTTTGGTATGATATCTAAGAGACCATTGCCTAATCCAGGATCACAATTTTCATCTGTGTTATCTAATGTAATTTTAACTTCTTCATGTGTGTGTTTGATCCATTTTGAGTTAATTTTCTTATGTGATGTAAGGTGAATATGAGGTATCTTTCCATTTTTTAAGTCTTTAATTTTTAAGGATTTTCTTTTGAAAGTACATGTTTTACACATCTTTGTTAAATGTATTCCTGAATATTTTATTATCTTTGATGCTATTATAAATGGAACATTCTTCTTAATGTTATTTTCAGATTAGCCATTGCTAGTCCATGGGGTCGCTAAGAGTCAGACACGACTGAGCGACTTCACTTTCACTTTTCACTTTCATGCATTGGAGAAGGAAATGGCAACCCACTCCAGTGATCTTGCCTGGAGAATCCCAGGGACAGCAGAGCCTGGTGGGCTGCCATCTATGGGGTCGCACAGAGTCGGACACAACTGACACGACTTAGCAGCAGCAGCATTCCCAAAGGCTTTTTTATGATGCAATTTTTTGTCTTCCTATATAGTCTTATCTCTCTAAAAAGCACAGGAATTAAACTCCTGAACAATAACTGACATATTAAAATTTAAATTATGCCTATTAGTCTGCCCCGTGTTATGCCTTCCTAGAGCTAATGATGTACAGTAAAGTTTTCCAGGGTCAGTTACCAGATCCTCCGCTGGACAATGGAACACAAGAAAACTCCACATCTAAAAACATGACTGTCAAAGAGAAACCACTTAACACAGGTATGTAGACATAAAGACTGAGACCGACATGTTTCTTCTCTGTTTTACTCAATCACTTGATAACCTGCTCAAATTGGATTTTATTTTAGAATCAGCCAATTGTGGAGTCCAACTTTCATTTCATTCCATTGGGGGAAAAAAAAAACAAACCTCAATCTTTCCCAGTGGTTAGATTCTTCTGTATATATGATATATTCTTTTAAATCACTGTTTCACAAAACAATACTTTTTCTGCCAAAAAGATGAATTCTCCTTTAGCACATTCTCTAATCATTATTATATGCTCTCTTGTGGATATGTAGATCAGGTACTAGGTTTATGTACCTGATATGCATAAACAGGTACAATGTATCAATGCTAAGTTAAGATCAGCTCTGTACCTATAGATTTTACTTAGTCTGGAGAATGCTTCCCTTGTGGCTGCATGTGGGAGACCTGGGTTCAATCCCTGGGTTGAGGAGATCCCCTGGAGAAGGAACCCATTCCGTTATATTCTGGCTTGGAGAATTCCATGGACTGTTTAGTTCACAGGGTCGCAAAGAGTCAGACACAAGTGAGCAACTTTCACTTTCTTTCTTTCAGAGAATACAAAAATGTTGTTTTCCCCTGTGAATTCCTATCTGTAGAGCTTGTAAGAAAAAACATCAGTTTTCTAAGATATATTTCCTAGAGAATTTTAATAGTATTATGAATAGATTTGGAGGGATGTAAGTCATCTCCCCAAGGCCAGGAACTTAGAAATAAAGTCCCTCCATCTCATGAAATCAATGGTTTTACAAGCACTAGAAAGGATTCCTCAGTAGCTAAGTTCCAGAGCATTTCTTTCAAGATACACACTGAATGGTCTCCGGGGAATATCTTTTGTTTTTAAGGAAAGGAATGTAAAAGTAAATGGTCATGTTGTGGACGGAAATGTTACTATTTTTCTGATGAATTGAAGAACTTTGAAGAAAGTAAAAAAATCTGCAAGGAAATGGACTCCACACTTCTTAAGATAGAAGATCAGGAAGAGCTGGTGACGTATTTCTGCTTTCCATCTCACCCTGTATTCACCTTCTTCATCTGGCCATCTGGCCATTAGTTATTGCCTAAATTTTTTTTTTTAAGCCATGCTGGATCTTCCTTGCTACCCTTGGGCTTTCTCTAACTGCAGTGACAGGGCTTCTTATCGAGGCGACTTCCCTTGTTGTGGAGTATGGGCTCTAAAGCTCAGGCTCAGTAGTCGTAGTGCATAGGTTTAGCTGTCTGTTGCATGTGGAATCTTACTGGACTGGGGATCCAAGCTGTGTCCCCTGCATTGGCAGACAGATTCTTAACAACTTGACCACTGGGGAAGTCCTGTTAGCTAAATCTTAATGCTTGATAATATTTGAGTGTCCATAGTTTGCAGTACTTTTGCCTGGAAAATCCCATGGATGGAGGAGTCTGGTAGGCTGCAGTCCATGGGGTCTCTAAGAGTCAGACATGACTGAGCGACTTCACTTTGACTTTTCACTTTCATGCATTGGAGAAGGAAATGGTAACAATCCAGTATTCTTGCCTGGAGAATCCCAGGGATGGGGGAGCCTGGTGGGCTGCTATCTATGGCATTGCACAGAGTTGGACACAACTAAAACGACTTAGCAGCAGCAGCAGTTTGCAGTTGTAAGTTGATTCAGATCTAGACAGTTCTCATCTTAAGGTCAGAAATACAAGTAGAAATGAAATTAAAATTTCATTTAATTCATCTAATTCACCCACAGTTAGAACTTTTCCAATAGAGCAAATGTAAAGAAGAACATGAAACAATTAGGAAAAAAATATGCTTAAAATATGTCATTTTTTTCAGAGATAATTATATTTTCATACTGATAATTTCATGGAAATGTAGCTTCTCTCTGAAAAAAAATGTCATTTTACCTCCAACAAAATCAAAAAGTACAATATCACTGAGTATAGGGTAAAAGGAAGACTTGCTGCTGTGTCCGACTCTATGAGACCCCATAGATGGCAGCCCACCAGGCTCTCACATCCCTGGGATTCTCCAGGCAAGAATACTGGAGTGGGTTGCCATTTCCTTCTCCAAAAGGAAGACTCCGTATGAATTTAAAATTGAAAATCAATTAATTCAAGCTCATATTAAATTTTAACTCATACTAACTTCCAAGAAAATTGAACTAAATATTTCATAATCCTTATCAATATCCTTGATTTGAATAGAGAAATAATTACTATTATTCTTTTAAGAAATATATTCTTACCTTCCAAGTTAAGGAGAATCTTTTAATATTCTTTCACAGACACTAAGACTTACTCAATTATCTGCAATAGTACAAATACCCATATCTTTGGCTTTTAACAACTCATAAATAGCTATAAAAATATGAACTTAAAAACCATCAAGAAAACAAAGCAAATCTGAACCCAAAAGGAAGACTTTTGCAGATCTGAATTAACTTCTTTTTTATTCCAAGGGGCTTCCCTGGTAGCTCAGATGATAAAGAATCTGCCTGCAATGTAGAAGATCTGGGTTCAGTCTCTGGGTCAGCAAGATCCCCTGGAGAAGAGAATGGCAACTCACTCCAATATTCTTGCCTGGAGGATCCCATGGACAGAGGAGCCTGGTGGGCTCAAAAATTACCTTTAGTCTAGAAGCCCTAATCTTTCATGTAGGATATCTTCATCAAGAAATAATACCATCTATGAAAACCATGAAATTGAATGTCAAATCTTAAGAATAGATGGTATGTATATAATTTAGAGAGATGAAGTTTTTGCTATATTCTCTATGGTGAAAGAAACAAAGGGAAAGTAAAAACAAACTAAGGGTAAAAACTAAAGCAGAATAGAGAAGTACAAAATTTATAGTTGGAAACTCTCTTTAGTTCCCTTTCACACATTACTCTGCTTGCAATAAAACTGATTATATTTTCTTTCCAACATCTTTTAGGAAGATCACATGAGATAATATATGTACATTGTTGTTGTTTGTTGTTGTTTAGCTGCTAAGTCATGTCAACTCTTGTGAACCCATGGACTGTAGCCTGCCAGTCTCCTCTGTCCATGGGATTTCCCAGGCAAGAATGCTTGGGTAGGTGACCATTTCCTTCTCCAGGGAATCTTCCTGAACAAACCCTCATCACCTTCATTAGCAGGCAGGTTTTTTACCACTGAACCACCAAGGAAATCCCAATATATGTGCATAAATGTGGTAAAAATTAAGTTATAAGATGAATATCAGTTATGTTTGTACTTATCAAGTAATTTCCAGATACCTATGTAAACATCTAATCTGGTAGAATAAGGATCACTTCTTCAAGATGCTCACTTCAAAAAAATAAGCACAGTACTTTTGAAAAAAAATTTTTTAATGACATTGGTAAAACCTCACATCTGTCACACCTGAACCTCAAGAACCAACCAATTTTGCTCAGAATTTTTTTCTTGAGCTACAAGTGTCAGTTTTGAAAGTAAATTAAGGTATTTTAGTCTGAAGATTAAATAAGATATGTTCAGGACTTCCCCAGTGGCCCAATGGTTAAGACTTTACCTTCCAACACACAAGGCACTGATGTGATCCCTCGTCATGAAGCTAAGAGCCCGCATGCCTCTCAGCTAAAAATCTGAAGCATAAAACAGAAGCAATATTACAACACAGTCAATAAAAGCTTTAAAAATGATCTACATCCAAAAAATCTTAAAAAAAAAAGATAGGTAAGCTAAGACAGTGTTATTTTATGTCTCATTTATGTCCCTATATTTAATAAATATAGCTAAGATTCTATTCTTTTATCATTTGAACAGAATCAGGATGAAGTTGATCTTTATACTTTTTGTTACTCAAAATAATAAAAAGATTAAAAAGATTATTATTTCATTTCAGAGTTATGAAAAGACATTTTTCTCATAGAATATATCTCTTTTTATTGCAGAACTTTATTCAAAGTGGACTATCTTATTTCTATTGGATTGGATTATCTCGTAAAGGAACCAGAAATCAATGGACATGGGAAGATAAGTCACTGCCTTTTCTAAAATTGTAAGTCTCTAGAATAGATAGTAAATAATAAGTCCCATATTCTAGTTTACATTTTGAAAAGTATATACTGAAATGCACACTTTCAACATATAGACAAATATGCATACATATATGGGCATATACAGGTAGCTCAGTGGTAAAGAATCCATTGGTAATGCAGGAGACACAGGTTTGATCCCTGGATCAGGAAGATCCCCTGAATAATGGCAACGCACTGCAGTATTCTTGCCTGGGAAAACCCATGAACAGAGGAGGCTGGGAAGCTACTGTCCATGAGGTTGTAAAGAATAAGATATAACTTAGCAACTGAGCACACACATGAGCATTGCTTGTACATACAGACACACACATACAAAGAATTTAAGTTCATAAAATGAGTGTATGTATAGAGAGGGAGATTTTCAACTTGTTGCTATAATCCTTATAAAGTACGCTTTAGGAAAGGCTAGGGCACCAAGGGATAGTTTCTTGTAAGGAAAGAAAAATATATATACCTTACCTTTGAACCAATATTTCTTATGTTTGCATTAGTGAATGTCTATTTTACATTATTTGTATGCTTTTATTTTAAGTGATTGGAAAGAGTCAAACAAGGGAAACTGTGCAAGTATTAAAGCAACGAAGATGTCTCCTTCTGACTGTTCCAGATTCATGCACTTCATTTGTGAGAAGTAGATAGCTTGTCTTGTTACCTACTGAAACAATAACCAAAGACATATACAACAACTTTTCCTTATAGAAACTCAGACCCTTGGAAGTCAAGTCTGTATATCTCTCATTCCAGAATGCTTTGTTATGGACTGCACCTATATTTCAGCTTGATAGAGATACATTGTGGAGCCTCCACTTCTGCCTCTTTCAAACATAAATCCCAGATCACACCAGTTATGAGCACAGGTTGTCAGAGTGAGAAAGTATCAGTGCTTCTCATGAACCTTAAGACTGGGTACTCAATTTCTGCAACTCACACAGATTTAGAAGTAAACTTGCAAAATGTTGTCACTGTCATGGACATTGTACCTGGGATTTAATACCAAAAATAAGTGAAGTCATTATTCTGTATCAAATGTATCAATTGTATATATATTTGTTTGATTCCTTACTTTTTAGCAGAAAGACAGTATAGTAACAGAAAGAAAACAAATAGATCTGTGTTTGTGATCTATACCACAACTAATAGCTTGAATGCTTTCTGTCAAGTCCAGACTTCTGGGTGTGATTCCATATTGCAAAGTGGCTATACCATTTTGCATTCTATTAGCAGTGTATGAGAATTTCATTTGCTAGTGTCCTACTAACTTTAATAATGAAAAAAATTTAAAACTATTTTTAATAAAGGTGTGGTATAATAAAGATATATTTGTATATCTCTAATGAATATTGCTGGGAGAAATACTGATAACCTCAGATATGCAGATAACACCACCCTTATGGCAGAAAGTGAAGAGAAACTAAAAAGCCTCTTGATGAAAGTGAAAGAGAAGAGTGAAAAAGCTGGCTTAAAGCTCAACATTCAGAAAACTAAGATCATGGCTTCTAGTCCCATCACTTCATGGGAAATAGATGGGGAAACAGTGGAAACAGTGTCAGACTTTACTTTGGGGGTCTCCAAAATCACTGCAAGTGGTGATTGCAGCCATGAAACTAAAAGATGCTTACTCCTTGGAAGGAAAGTTATGACCAACCTAGATTGCATATTCAAAAGCAGAGATATTACTTTGCCAACAAAGGTCCATCTAGTCAAGGCTATGGTTTTTCCAGTGGTCATGTATGGATGTGAAAGTTGGACTGTAAAGAAAGCCGAGCACCAAAGAACTGATGCTTTTGAACTGTGGTGTTGGAGAAGACTCTTGAGAGTCCCTTGGACTACAAGGAGATCCAACCAGTACATTCTAAAGGAGATCAATTCTGGTGTTCATTGGAAAGACGAATGCTAAAGCTGAAACTCCAATACTTTGGCCACCTCATGCGAAGAGTTGACTCATTGGAAAAGACTAATTCTTCTTAAAAATATTTTGCAAAAAGTTGTCTAGTTATTTCAGCACCATTTTTTGAAAATTGTACTCTTCTGTTGAATTATCATGACACTTTTGTCAAAAATCAAGTCACCACTTATACTTCTATTTCTAAACTCTATCTTATTTCATTAATCTGAATATCTGCCTTCTTTCACCAATACCTTGATTATTGTGAATTTATAGGTAGTTGTGAAGTGATGTGAGTTCTCCTGCATTGTCTTTTTCAAAATTGTTTTAACCTTTTTTTTTTTTTTTTGCAAAGCAGAAAAAACTTACTTAGTGGCCATTTTTTATTATAATTCCATTACTAGTAAATAAAATCTTAGCTACTTGAAGAAAAATGGCTGATTCTAAAATGCTGCTGCTGCTGCTGTTGCTGCTGCTGCTGCTGCTGCTGCTTCGCTTCAGTCGTGTCCGACTGTGCGACCCCATAGATGGCAGCCCACCAGCCTCCCCCGTCCCTGGGATTCTCCAGGCAAGAACACTGAAGTGGGTTGGATTTCCTTCTCCAATGCATGAAAGAGAAAAGGGAAAGTGAAGTCGCTCAGTCGTGTCCGACTCTTAGCGACCCCATGGACTGCAGCCTACCAGGCTCCTCTGTCCATGGATTTTCCAGGCAAGAGTACTGGAGTGGGGTGCCATTGCTAGGGATAAGAAATGCATAAGAAGAGCCTGGAGATTTTTGTAGTTCTAGAAAGTGGAGAAGTGCTTAAAACTGTAGGGGTATGTCAACTAGGTAAAGGAATTACCAATGGGCAAAGCTGGAACAATTTAAGCAGCAAATATCACAGAAAAGAAATAGTATTAATTATAACCTTAATATAAAATATCCAGGAGTCCACAGCAGTATAAAATGATTGAATACTTAAGCAAGTGAGGGAGATGAAACTATCTCCTCTGCAGAAAAATTCTAAGTAAGTAATGTAGATGCTCCTGCCTAAAGGTGATGGGACTCCTTACTCCTTAAGGACTCCTTACTCCTTAAGTACTTACTGCATATAATGATTTCCTTCCAAAGGAACTATTACAGAATCATATGGAAGAGGGAAAATAAGCGTAACCTTAGAGTGGAAAACCTGAGGAACACCACTTTAGTGAGCAAAGGTAATATCAACAGTGATAAGTCATGCTCATAGTTTGTTCCCTGATATGATGTCATAAAATTTGCACTCTGTTGTTCTCCCCAAATTTACAACTCCAATCTCCTCGTGAGAAAAATCTCAGACATATCTCAATGAAGGATATTCTAAAATATACCTACCTAGCACTTTTCAAAACTATCAAGATCATCAAACACAAGGAAAGTCTGTAATAGCCAAGGGGAGCCTAAAGAGACATGACATCTAATGTCATGTGGTAACCTGGATGGGATTCTGGAATAGAAAAAGGACATAGGTAAAAACAATTATGGAAGCATGAATAAACTACATATTTTAGTTACTAAAAATATACTGATGTTGGCTTATTAATTACAACAAAAGTGCAATACTAATATAAAATGAATTATAGAGGAACTGATTTCAGAATATATAGAATTCTATATTATTTTCAAACTTTTTCTGTAAACATATATTGTTCTAAAAAATTCATTTAAAAAAATTAAAATTATAATGCATCTTTCTACAAAATAAAAGCTTAATACATTTCTTATTTTTTTACTTTTTTTTTAATTGGAGGAAAATTGCTTTACAATGTTGTGCTGAATTCTGTTATTCAACAATGTGAGTCAGCCATAAGTATACATAGGTCCCCTCCCACATGAACCTTTCTCCCACTCCATCTAGCCCCTGTAGGTTGTCACTGAGAACCAGGCTGTGTGTTTCTGATTATGACTGACTTAAATTTATAGAGCAATGAAGGGAGAAAAGGAATCACCATAATGCTTAGACTTCCAGTTTAGGACTGTAGTTTATTTATCAATTTCTTTTTCAACCTTTCTCACCAGTATTTTATAATTCAGCATACAAATGGTGCAAATATTTGGTACATTCATACTATCAACTTGAAGCTTTTGACCCTATGAATTGTAGCCTACCAGGTTTTTCCATCCATGAGATTTTCCAGGCAAGAATAGTGGAATGGGTTGCCATTTCCTTCTCCAGGAGATCGTCCCAACCCAGGGATTGAACCTGGGTCTCCCACATTGTAGGCAGATGTAGGCTTTCCTGTCTGAGCCACCAAGGAAGTCCAAAATAAATGATGCCTTTTGTTTTTCTCAATTTCTAATAATTTATATAGAAATATAACTGATTTTAATATTCTCTTCTATATGAAACCACGTTTCAGGTCAGTTCAGCTCAGTCACTTAGTTGTGTCCAACTCTTTGCGACCCCATGGACTGCAGCATGCCAGGCTTCCCTGTCCATCACCAACTCAAGAAATGCTCAGACTCATGTACATCGAGTCAGTGATGCTATCCAACCATCTCATCTTCTGTCGTCCCCTTCTCCACCTGCCTTTAATCTTTCCCAGCATTAGGGTCTTTTCCAATGAGTCAGTTCTTTGCACCAACTGGCCAAAGTATTGGATTTTCAGCTTTAGCTTCAGTCCTTCCAATGAATATTCAGGATTGATTTCCTTTCAGATTGACTGGTTGGATATCCTTGCAGTTGAGGGACTCCACTTACTGATTAGTTTTAGGAGGGTTTTAGAGATACTTTGGAAATTTGTGCAGACAGTTATGTCACTTTGCAAGTAAGCAATTTTGTTTCTCTTTCCAATCTATATGACATTTTACAATAAAGAAGTAGAGTCAAAAGATGTAGTAAAGTTATGGTTAGCACCTAGACAGCAAGTTAAAAAGTAGAGACACTACATTGACAACAAATGTCTCTATAGTTAAAGCTATTGCTTTTCCAGTAGTCATGTATGGATGTGAGAGTTGGACTATAAAGAAGGCTGAGCATTGAAGAATTTATGCTTTTGAACAGTGGTGCTGGGTAAGACTGCTGAGATTCCCTTGGACTACAAGGAGATCAAACCAGTCAGTCCTAAAGAAAATCAAGTCTTAGTACTCACTGGAAGGACTGATGTTGAAGCTGAAGCTCTAATATTCTAGCCACCTGATGCAAAGAACTAACTCAAATGAAAAGACCCTGATGATGGGAAAGATTGAAGGCAGAAAGAGAAGGGGACAACAGAGGATGAGATGGTTGGATGGCATCACCGACTCAATAGACATGAGTTTGAGAAAGCTCTGGGAGTTGGTGATGGACAGGGAGGTCTGGTGTGCTGCAGTCCATGGGGTTGCAAAGAGTCGGACATGAGTGAGCAGCTGATAACCAACAGGTGATGGGGAGGGCAGGGATACACTGGGAGATTAACATTGACATATACACATTATTGTATATAAAAGAGAACCTGCTGTGTAGCACAGGGAACTCTACTCAATACTCTGTAATGGCCTATATAGGAAAGGAATCTAAAAACAGAGTAGATACAGGTAGGTGTATAACTGCATCACTCTGCTGTATACCTGAAACTATCACACGTTACAAATCAGCTAGAATACAATAAAAAGTTTTTAAAGAAAAAAATATGTGTATCTTCCTTATTCATTTGTGTGTTTCTTAAATATTTGCTTTTGCTCCTAAAACAAAATAAATCCTGTCCTCCCACATATATGTTCATGAAGTAAGGGCCTCTTTGCCTCTCAATGCCTTTTCATCACATAGTAGACTTCAAAGTGCACAGTCAATATTCAGTGAAGACCATGGAGTCAGTGATACTGCTCTATTTTAACATGTTATACTATGAATGTATATGAATTACTGACCTATGCAAATATTTTAAATAAATGAATACAGAATTGATGTCAGTGTATCACATAGTCTCAACACGAAATATTTTATAAATTTTAGATGAGTTTGCAGATGACTAATACAAAATAAATTATTGAGAAAATTTAAAGTACTTATAAATAAAGAAATAAAACCACATATTTTTCCTAAAAAATATTTTTATGACCTGTAAACATTGTCAGAACTTTGTTCCCAGGATTGATTCTTGGGTATTTTAAATGTCTTAATATTTTGCCATTTAGTTACTATGTAATTTGAGAAATCTGGATTTGAACAATCATTAAATAATGACAAAATGGATAACTACACCACCATTTGATTTTCAACAAATATTCTCCCTCATACAATGCCAAATTATAGAGTAAATCTATAATAGGCAAAATACCATCCAGGCAAACTATATTTCATTTAGCTTTATTTACCATCAAATACTTGTACTATATACACTAAAAAGCAAATTTATAAATACAAAAAATGGATTTATTTTGATAGAAAAATAATCATAATACGGAGCCATTTAAATTTTCAGATTGCATTGAATTTGAAGATGAGGGAATTTGAACATTGAAAAATGTATTGTTAATGAGGCAGGTAACACCAACAGCTGTGGAGAAAACCCCCACAGAATTTAACATCAAAAAATGAATTAAATATTTCTCCAAACTGGAGACAAAAAGATTATATTCAGCATAATAAATATTTTTGACCCACTTTCATTTTGATTCCTTCTTGTCTTCATCTGTAGAATAACATGAACATAGCTGCTGCTGCTGCTGCTGCTAAATCGCTTCAGTCGTGGCCGACTCTGTGTGACCCCATAGACGGCAGCCCACTAGGCTCCCCATCCTTGGGAGTCTCCAGGCAAGAACCCTGGAGTGGGTAACGTGAACATTAGATATGAATTAACATGTACCCCACGGTAAATTATTTCCTGCAACAGTCAGAACCTCCCAAATTCTACATCGCTCATCCATAGCAAGTCCCCCTGTATCCCTCTTTGTTCAACAGTGTGACAGCAGAAGCATGGATTAGCTGCCCACACTGACTGGTAACACCTGTGTCTGTGCCTTGAGATTTCACCAACTGGTGGACAAGCTTCGTCAGAAACACAGCTAGGACGAGCTCTCTCAACTGGCTTTTCACCTCTGCTTTTAGAGCAGGAGGTCCATGTTGACATGTATGACTGGTTTCAGAGACATAATATCAGAAAAAGATAGCCAGTGATCAAATGGCATAACATATTCCCACACAGAGTTTCCACTGGTTTTAGTATTTCATTTACTTCACACCCTTCAGATAAGAGTCATAGAGAACTAAAATACTAAATTTTATGAAGATTTCATGGATCAAACCATTTGTGAACTTTAGCAGCCAACATAAACTTGAAAAAGAAAGGCCAACTTTCAGACTCTCATGCAGGTGGGAAATAACTAAATTCAAAAACCCTAAAAATAAATTACCTGACAACATTTCTAGATAAAAATTCAAAATATCAAACTGTGAGTAAATATCAACCTATATTTTTAAGAAATATCCTAAGGATATCCAACCTGATTGATACAGTACAGTGAATATATCCAATACTGGGTTGACTGATTTGAATAACAGCAGATTTCCACTTTTTTCTTGTGCTCTCTTTAAATTATCTGAAGAAACAGATATTGGCATTCAATAAAATATGACAGCTGTAATTGAAAATCTTAAAATGTTTAATGATTTGAAAGTTGCCCTTTAAATGCATCAAAACCAAAATGATCTATTCTGTTAGCCATAGCAACAATTATAAAAGCATTGTTTAAAAACCATTACGTGTTTAAATATAATGAGAATGTCTGAGCCTCATTTTAGCCCAGAAGTAAGTGCTAGTTAGGCAGAAACAACAACAAAAAAGGATTGCATTTTGGCTCCTGTTGTTTGTTGTTGTTGTTGTTGCTGTTGTTTCCTCTCACGAACTACATAGACCTCTGCACCAAAAGGGCCAACAGTGCTCCAGTGCTTTATAATTTTTCTTCAAAATGCATAGCGATAACAACTGAACAGGGAGGCCTAGGGTGCTGCGATTCATGGGGTCACAAAGAGTCAGACACAACTGAGTGACTGAACTGAACTGAACTGAACAATTGAAACTACTATGTCAGCTATACCATTTGTAGTCTTTTCAAAAGCACTTTTAAGTGGCTTGGGATTCCTTTTTCTCTGAATCCCTATGCAGAAGTGTTTTTCTCCTTTTAAATAAAGGTAGCACATTTGGGGGGGCTTTCCTAATGGCTCACCTGGTAAGCAGGTAAAGAATCTACCAGCAATACAGAAAATCCCAGCTGGGTTCCTGGGTCAGGAAGATAAAGTGAAGAATGGATAGTCTAGCTACTGCAGTATTCTTAGGCTGGTGGTTCAGATGGTAAAGAATCTGCCTGCAATACGGGAGACCTGAGTTTGATCCCCTGGAGGAGGTCATGGCAACCCACTCCAGTATTCTTGTGTGGAGAATCCCCATGTACAGAGGAGCCTGGCAGGTTACAGTCTTTATGCTTTAACCTCTTAGCCACCGGGGAAGCCTTGGGGTTTCAAAGAGTTGGAACACAATTGAGGAACTAAGCATAGAACAATTTTTAGATCTTCTAGTGTGTGGCTCAGACAGTAAAGTGTCTGTCTACAATGCGGGAGATCTGGGTTCGAGCCCTGAGTTGGGAAGATCTTCTGGAGAAGCAAATGGCAATCCACTCCAGTACTATTGCCTGGAAAATCACATGGACAGAGGAGCCTGGCAGGCTGCAATCTATGGGTCTCAAAGAGTCCGACACGACTGAGCGGCTTCACTTCACTTCAGTGTGTCAGTTCAGTTGCTCACTCGTGTCTCTTTGTGATCTCATGGACTGCACGCCAGGCCTCCCTGTCCATCACAAACTCCCAGAGTTTACTCAAACTCATGTCCATTGAGTCAGTGATGCCATCCAACCATCTCATCCTCTGTTGTCCCCTTCTCCTCCCACCTTCAATCTTTCCCAGCATCAGGGTCTTTTCAAATGAATCAGTTCTTCACATCAGTTCAGTTCAGTTCAGTCGCTCTGTCGTGTCCAACTCTTTGCGACCGCATGAGTCGCGACACGCCAGGCCTCCCTGTTCATCACTATCTCTAAGAGTTCACCCAGACTCACGTCCTTCGAGTCCATGATGCCATCCAGCCATCTCATCCTTGGTCGTCCCCTTCTCCTCCTGCCCTCAATCCTTCCCAGCATCAGAATCTTTTCCAGTGAGTCAACTCTTCACATCAGGTGGCCAAAATATTGGAGCTTCATCTTCAGCATCAGTCCTACTAATGAATATTCAGGACTGGTTTCCTTTAGGATGGACTGATTGGATCTCCTTACTGTCCAGGGGACTCTCAAGAGTCTTCTCCAACAGCACAGTTCAAAAGAATCAATTCTTCAGTCTCAGCTTTCTTTAGAGTCCAAATCTCACATCCCTATAGGACTCCTGGAAAAACCATACCTTTGACTAGATGGACATTTGTT
>SJYC01122195.1:0-25906 GCA_006408675.1 Madoqua kirkii | reverse complement strand
GCTGCAAAGTGAGCACTAAGCTCTTTGCCCCGCCTGTGTCCTTATACCAGGGTTCTCATCTCACATGCACCACTCAACCTCAGTTCACTGAAGGCACAGTCCTTGATCTCACTCAGCTGCAGACATGAATAACCAAGGAGCAACCTATGCAGCACTGAAGGGGGTCAAGAACTCAAAGAGGCAGAAAATAAAACCTGAGGTTTCTCCAAGTTCCATTTCAATGACTGAGCAGGAATTAACATATGCAGAATTAAATCTTCAAGATGCTTCTCAGAATCTTCATGGGAACGACAAGAATTATCACTCCAAAGGTAAACACTTAGTAGACACACAATGGAGCTGTTCTAGGATGTGCAGTGGGGGTGCAGAGGTGTGGAGGAAGAGCAGGGATAAGCTCAAATATTTTTCACTTCCAGGAACAGAACTTCAAGCTGAATATGGGATTCTGATGTGAAATCGGAGGACTACTTTTATTCTGGCATTACTATCATCTGAAATCTTTGATCAGCAACTCATGTACTCTTATATTTGCTGAAAATGCAATGGAATATTCTGAGAGAACGACTACAGTGGTCAAAATGGCTTGGGGTCCAAGTTTATATCCATAACTCTGTGTTTGTGTGGGTTTGTGTGTATGTAAACGCTAAGCAACTGTCCCCATCACTCCTTTCTCAGTTTCGTTTTCTGTCTTTGCAGGTTCACCATCACCTCCAGAGAAGTTCATTGCTGGGATCCTGGGAATCATCTGCCTTGTCTTGATGGCCAGTTTGGTGACAGTGATTGTTGTTACTCCCTGTAAGTGCATTTTTGAAAAACTGTAAGGGAACTTATCACTTTACCGATGGTCAGTGCTGCTAAACATGTCATAATATTATAGAATGTGTCTATGATTAAAATACATGCATTTAGAATAAATGCAGTATGTTATATCTAATTTGTCAGAAATATACAACACAGGAGAATTACAGAGAGCATGTATATGTATATTCCAATTTCATAATGCAAAAGCATGTTTTAGGAGATTTAAAGATCTTATTAAGAAATATAAATCAATTCTTGAGATTGGTTAAAGCAAATATTGTAAGACGTGGTAAAGTTTGTTCTGTTAGGTTTTCCAAACATTTTTTCCATTGCATCTTCATTACCTAATTAATTTTCTTTCTAAATCAGTTTTATTTCAGATTACTCTAATTCTAAACAATAAACTGAATTCTCAAGCTCATAAACTAAAATCATTATGATTTATTTAAAGCAATATTAATGTTTTAATGATTAATTTTGTAGCTACTGTAATACAGGAACAGAATTACTCCTCTCTCATAACAAGGCTCCAGAAAGGTACATAATGATTTTCAAAATTCTGATATGAATACAGTTCGTTTTTGTCTCTATCTTAGGCTAGTGAAAATAAGAATAGATTTGGGGATAGAACATAATTTATAAAATCAGGCAATAAATATTCATAAATAAATGATTATAGGAGAGTGCTTCTCCCTATGCAATAATATGATCACCACATCCATTGTTAGCAATTGGCTGTAATTTCCTCCCACTATAATATGATGAGACAAATAGTTTTGCTATTCTAAAATAGTTTTATTTCTTGATTTTCAGGACATGTAAAGAGGAGATATTTCCATGTGTTTGCTTTATATGGGGACATATATTAAAGACAGACCCTCTCTATGAATGCATGAATGAGATTTGTTTTATATGTACCATCCTTGAGGTTGCATAGATATGTTATTTATATATGTGTGTGTATGCATACGTATGTTTACATCTATGCATATGTGTAAGTTAATTTTTATTTTTCAAAATCAAATTATTTTTAAATAGTAATTCATAATCTTTCTTCAGAATGCCATTGTGGTCGTTTCTCAAAAGACTGGCTTACATATTCCAACAACTGCTATTACACTAGTTTGGAAAAAAAATCATGGAATGAGAGTTTGATATCCTGTGCTACTAAGAATTCTACTCTGCTTTATATAGATAATGACGAGGAAATGGTAAGATATTAAATGTTTCCAACACTTTGCTAAAGGCTTGGTTTAGTCAACATATTGCTAGGATTCACTTGTGTTTTTGCACATGTTTGTAGCTTGTTTATTTTAAGGTCTGCTAGTATTCCGTTAAAAAATGGAGTATAACTTTATGATACTTTCTTCACATTTTTATACCATTCATTCATGTGTGGTAATTTCTGGTTCTTGCTTTTCATAGGAAACCATGCTTCTACAAATGCTATTAAATTCTAAATGACACTGTGATATCTAATTTTAACATACATCAAGGAAAATAAACATATGATTTTGCCTATAGAATTACATAATTGCACATCAGATCGTGGAACAGAAGTTTCAACTTCCCAGCAGCCCCACCCCTCTGTAATACCTTATCACTTCTCTACCTCCTAATTTACTCACTGTCCTGACATTTGATATTATAGAATCTCTTTGATTGCTTTTGAATCATATCCATGGAATTCCATGTTCCTGCTTAGTCGTTCAGTCGTGTCTGACTCTTTGCAACCTCATTAACTTCAGCCTGTTAGGCTCCTGTGTCTACGGAATTTTGCAAGAATACTGAAGTGGGTTGCCATTTTCTACTCCAGGACACGGAATCATACAGGTTGTCCCTGTCTCATCACTGCCATATGATACTTTACAGTTCCTCCAAATTTTTGCGTTTATGTGACCTTTGTAAATTTCCACAGCTCATTGTGTGAATTCAACTTTTAAGATCCATTCTTTCCGATGCCACTGAATGGAGAGGGAGTCTTACAACCCCAGGGATAAAGAGGCTTCCTAGCTTCAGTAGTTTTAGTCAAGACATCCCCTTTGCTGGCCCCACCCCCACCCCTATCACCCAACCCTAGTGTCTCTCAGTGGAGGAAACAGAGGCAATTTCTCTGACTGCTCCTTGTTAATTAAGTGTCCTGAGGGATCACCTTTTAAGGCTTACCTGGTGTTGCCTACACGATTCTCTCAACACACAGGAGGAATGGCTTACCTGTGCCACCCCCAACAGCTAGGTTAGGTATTGGGTGTTTGGGAAGTAAGAGGCCGAGGTCACTTTCACCTGCTTGGAGGGGAGATACAAGATGCCTCTAATTATCATTCCCTCACCTCCCACCTTGTTCTCCCATCACGGAGAAATGATTAGTGATTACAGAGGAGTGAGGCTGCTGGGAAGTCTCAAGCCACATCACCCTTCTATTTCCACCTTTCAGAGTTCTCCTTTCTCCTGTCTTTCATTAGTTCCCACGTTTACAGTTGAGCTTAGCAAGAAGAAGCAAAGAGAAATGAGTCTGACCCCTTGTCTGGTCCACTAGATTCCACCAATACAGAAACAGATGGCTTTGGGGTTTATCTAGTCAAAGAATGATGTCAGAATCAGAAAACCAAATCTTCAGCTCTCATGTCACTTATTTCCTCAATTTCATTTCCTTAATTTCCCTCTAAAACTGAGATTCTGAGAAACATATAATAGTAGAGAAATCCACTGATATTGTTACAATATCCAGATAAATGAATGTCATGGAATCTAAAGACTCATTTAAAGCCTTGCTATGTTAGTTTTGACATGAGGAAAAATGAAATTATATAAATCAGAGTTTTCTTCATTGCACATATTCAATTACTCCACCTTCTTATCCCTGAAGCTTAATGTGAGATGTAGTTTACGGCTGTAAGCATCCCCAAGTTGTTATACAAGGTGTATTCTTTGTGTGATCTCGACAACTAATTCATGTCTTTGTAAATATTCCCTTTATTAAATGGCTGTCGAAAAAAAAAGGAATTTTCCTTATTAACGTTAGAATAGAGTAAAACTGATAAACATAACTGCTGAGTTGATTTTGAATCAAAAGTACAGACTGGTTAATATTCAGGCACTATCAAAACTTTGAACTTTCAACTCATGTGTTTAGTGTTAGATTAGAATCTAACATGCTCAGTTTGTTCAAAGAATGAAAGATGCTGTGAAAGAACACATCCTTTGACTTGCATTTTAAAAATTAACAAAAACATTTCATAATGACTATTTAAGTGAAATTTCTTTATTTTGGGCTAGAAATTTCTGATGTTCTTATCAGTTATATCATGGATTCAAGTCTCTCGTGAAGGCCGCGGTCGTCCTTGGATGCGGCTAAATGGTTCAACTTGCAAACTACAGTAAGTTTGTAAAAAGAATGCTGTCTAGAGGAGGACAAATACAAAAAAAAAGAAATATTTTTAAAATAATATGAATACATTTGTTTTAGCCAAATTATATAAAGCTGAAGGAAAATATTGAAAGTTAATAAAATGCTGATGCCAGTGTTGAAAAATAGGCTACTCTGTAGCCCAATTTCCGAGTAACAAGCTCTTACTGAACTTTTATTAAAGACTTCATTACCCATTTACAAAATATCTTGTATTACAGTTACATGGAAAATGCTATTATTTCCTGAGTTTTCTTCATAGAATACAACAGAATTATGCATTTTTCCATAACAGGATAACAGACAATTTACCCGGTGAACGTAACTGTGCTGTGCAATCTTTATGGGGCATAAGAGCAGAAGACTGTCAGATTCCAAATGCATATCATTGCAAGCACAAGCTTGAGAATTAAAACATGAGTTTGGATGCTGTTGGGTAACTTGACCTTTAATGAAATGGAAATAATATTCTGATTGCATAAATTTTTAAATGAATTATATTATTTTTCTGATAATGAATGCTTTTCAAAAACAGTTGAAATATAACTGTGTGTGCTCATTCGCTCAGTTGTGTCTGACTCTTTGGGACCCTATGGATTATTGGCTGTCAGGCTTCTCTGTCCAAGGAATTCTCCAGTCAAGAATACTGGAGTGGTTCTATTCCCAGATTTTTAAGAATTTCCACATTGTTCTCCATAGTGTCTGTACCAGTTTGCATTCCCATCAACAGTGTAAGAGGGTTTCCTTTTTCTCCACACCCTCTCCAGCTATGGTTCTTTGTCGACTTTTTTATGGTGGCCATTATGATCAGCAGAGACGATACCTCATTGTGTTTTTAATTTGCATTTCTCTAGTAATGAGTGATGTTGCAATATGAGAAAGCTACATATCTTTTCATGTGTCTTATTAGCCCTCTGTATATCTTCTTTGGAGAATGTCTGTTTAGTTCTTTGGCCCACTTTTTGATTGGGTTGTTCATTTTTCTGGTATTGAGCTGCATGAGCTGCTTGTATATTTCAGAGCTTGATTCTTTGTCAGTTGTTTCATTTGCTGAATCGTCTTCCATTCTGAAGGCTGCCTTTCCACCTGGCTTATAGTTTCCTTCGTTGTGCAAAAGCTTTTAAGTTTAACTAGGTCCCATTTGTATTTCTGTTTTTATTTCCATTACTCTGCAAAGTGGGTCATAGAGGATCTTGCTATGATTTATGTCAGAGGGTGTTATACCTCTGTTTTCCTCTAAGAGTTTTAATAGTCTTTGGTGTTACATTTAGGTCTTCAATCCATTTTGAGTTTATTTTTGTTTATGGTGTTAAAAAGGGTTCTAGTTTCATTCCTTTGCATATGGTTGACTGGTTTTCCCAGCATTTGAATCAGTTCTAATGAGGTGCATGAAACTGGAGCCTATTATACACAGGGAACTAAATCAGAAAGAGAACCATCAGTACACTGTATTAAGGCATATATATGGACTTTAGAAAGAAGGTAACAGCGATCCTATACGCAAGGCAACAAAAGAGACACAGATGTAAAGAACAGACTTTTGGAGTATGAGGGAGAAGGTGAGGGTACAATGATTTGAGAATAGCATTAAAACCTGTATATTTCCATATATAAAAGAGATGACCAGCGCAAGTTGGATGTATGAAGCAGGACCCTTAGAGCTGGTGCTCTGAAACAACCCAAGGGATGGAGGAGGGAGGAAGGTGAGAGTGGGGTTCTGAATGGGGGAACACATGTGCACCCATGGCTGATTCATGTCGATGTATGAGAAAAATACCACAATATTTTAAAGTAATTATGATCCAATTAAAATAAGTTAATTAATTTTTTAAAAAGACTACTTGAGTCGACTATCATTTCATATTCCCTGGAGGATCTTCCTGACCCAAGGATCAAACCCTCATCTCCTGCACTGGCAGGCAGTTTTTTTTACCACTAGTGCCATCTGGAAAACACCATTGAAATATCACATACACATCCTAAAATATAGGCATCATTCTTTTGTGTCTCACTTTTTTTGCTCAACAGTAAGTTTATGACATTTAAACTTCTAAACGATTGCATATTGTGTGAGCCCATTTCCAAGTAATATCAAAAGTAGGAGTAGAGAGATCAAAAGTAGAAGGGTTGTGAAGAAACGGAATAGGAAAAGACTGCAAATCGATTAGTGATGAATGCTTTCTAGAGTTTGATTGTAGTGATGGTCGTAAACTATGAATAATTTTAAAATCATGTATCTATATATTTTAAATGGATAAATTTTATGCTCCGTAAATTACACCACAATAAAGTTTGTTTTTAAAAAAACTGCTTTGGGACTGCTTTTAATCTTTATAATAATTTCTGAAGATAATCATCTTACTATATTGACTCTTCCAGTCAATATCATGCTTTATCCTTCCAATCCATTAGGTTTTCTTTAAATTCTCCCTATTTTATTGATCAATTTTTATTTATTATTTATTTGTGTGACACTATTCAGCATTTGGTACCTTGATTCAGTGACCAGGGATCGAATGCCCACTCCTTGTACTGGGAAGCAAGTAATCTGAACCACTGGACCACCAGCAAAATCCCCCTATAATATTTAATAGTTTCCAACATTGAAATTTCATACAAATATGGACATTTCATAGCCATGCGTTTGTAAATAACAGTTTTGTTTTTAAATTTGTAATTGTTGCTGTACAAATAGCATTGTGCCCAATGACTTCTGTGATTATATGTATTAATTTTATCATTTCAAATATATATTCCTCTGGATTGTTTAAGTAAATAGATAGTGCATCTCTGAATACTCACATTTTATTTCTTCCTTCCAGGTGCAATAACTTTTTCTTGTATTTCTTTTCTTTTTTTTCTTCTTGTTTTTGACTTATTTTTACCCAATTGTCTTTTATTTCCAATGTTGAACAGGTGGTACAGTAAAGGTCTTATAAGTATCCTTCCTATACTGGGGGAAAATATTTCAATATTTCATGCTCAAATATGAGGTATTTTTAAAGGTTTATTCATATACATTTCTAACATAAAAGCAATTCCATAGTATTCATAATATTCTTATAGATTTTGTATGCAATCAGTCATGTTACCATTTTACTATTTTTCTTTCAATGGAATGAGAAAATTTTTAAATGTTTTTAAAATATTTCTTTCCTTCAAATGTTGACCAATTAAGCATTTCTGAAATGAAACCACAAAAATCATTCTGTATTTTCTTCCTTTGAAAAATCATCACATAGATCCTATTTAGATTAAGATGATTTTCTTATTCCATTATCACAAAGAGTTTGGACTGAATCCATTAATGTTATATAACTTGACAGGTTTTGTTATCAAGGCTCTGTGGAAGTCTCTGTTTTATGGTGAAAGACCTGGCATAGTTTTAAGTGTTATTATTCACTACTGTTACCATTAAAGCTCCTAGAATTTTTTGTAAGAAGGTTTATCAGTTCAGTACAGTTCAGTCAGTCACTCAGTCATGTCCAACTCTTTGTGACCCCATGTACTGCAGCATGCCAGGCTTCCCTGTCCATCACCAGCTCCCAGAGCTTGCTCAAACTCATGTCCATCAACTCAGTGACACCATCCAACCATCTCATCCTCTGTTGTCTCCTTCTCCTCCTGCCTTCAATCTTTCCCAGCACCAGGGTCTTTTCCAATGAGTCAGTTCCTCAAATCAGGTGGCCAAAGTATTGGAGTTTCAGCTGCAGCATCAGTCTTTCTAGTGAATATTCAGGACTGATTTTCCCCAGGATGGACTGGTTTGATCTCCTCCCTGTCCAAGGGACTCTCAAGAGTCTTCTTCAACACCATACTTCAAAAGCATCAATTCTTCAGTGCTCAGCTTTCTATATGGTCCAATTCCCACATCCGTACATGACTACTGAAAAATCAAGATTTGACTAGACGGATCTTTGTTGGCAAAGTAATGTCTCTGATTTTAATATGCTGTCTAGGCTGGTCATAGCAAGCATCTTTCAATTTCATGGCTGCAGTCAAATCTGCAATGATTTTGGAGTCCAAAAAAATAAAGTATCTTACTGTTTCCATTGTTTCTCCATCTTTTTGCCAGGAAGTGATGGAACTGGATGCCATGATCTTCACTTTTTGAATGTTAAGTTTTAAGCCAGCTTTTTCACTCTCCTATTTCATTTTCATCAAGAGGCTCTTTAGGTCTTTGCTTTCTGCCATAAAGTTGGTGTCATCTGAGTATCTGAGGTTATTGATATTTCTCCCAGCAATCGTGATTCCAGCTTGTGCTTCTTCCAGCCCAGTATTTCTCATGATATACTCTGCATATAAGTAAAATAATCAGGGTGACTATATACATCCTTGATGTACTTCTTTCCCATTTAGGAACTAGTCTGTTGTTCCTTGTCCAGTTTTAACTATTGCTTCTTGACCTGCATACAGATTTCTCAGGAGGCAGGCTAGGTGGTCTGGTATTCTTCTCTTAAAGAATTTTCCACAGTTTGTTGTGGTGTATACAGTCAAAGGCTTTGGTGTAGTCAACAAAGCAGAAGATGTTTTTCTGGAAGTCTCTTGTTTTTCTGATGATCCAACAGATGTTGGCAATTTTATCAACAAAGAATCAAATTGCTTACATCTATTGGACTGTCGTGTTTATATAGATATAAAAGGCTCATGTTTTCTCTATTCTCCAAGTGTCATTTATTGATTTTATTGTCTTTCAAATGAAAACAGCTTTGACCCTTTTATTCCCCTCTATTATAATTTTATTCTGTCATGATTTTTCATAATTGCTATTTTTTCTTTGTCTTTATGTCAATTACCTTAATTTCACCAAAATTGCTTTTTCATTTCAAGTTTCTTATCAAGCATGCTCAGATTTCTTCTTCTTTTTTGTTTATAATGTGTGCATTTAAGGCAATTAATATGTCACAAGACAGAATCTTGCTGTTACATTTTTTAAATTCATATACAATTATGAAATTTGACTTTGGATTTTTCCTTGGTTCATATGTTATTTAGAAATAGATTACAGAATATAAAACCCAATAAAGATTTTCAAAATTTTGGTTATTGACTTCTATTTTAAGCAAACTAGTTAGAAAAGTTTCATGAATCTGGAAATATTCTGTATGCCTATTACATATGGCTAATGTAACTATGAAATGAATCTGAAATGTTTATTTCTTCTAATTAGTTAAAAATTAAATTTGAATATTCACATTTCAAGTGCCCACTTGCCAAACTTGGCTGGGGGCTAGTGCAGTGACACTATATAGTTCTGTAGTTTTTTTAGTAATGTAACTGGCTTAGGAGTATATAGAAAATTTTTGTAAAATGTTCATGTGAACTTAAAAGATAAGAATATTCTATGTTACTGTATGTCTGTGTGTTTATATATGTACTGGTTAATTGTCTAACTTAGATATTTCTATTGCATACTGCTATATCTGCTTGATAAGCAGTGGTGATAAATTATTTAAATCTCCATTTATGACTGTTTATGACATTATGACTCTATGACATTTACTTATGCATGATTTTTAAATCTGTGTTGAACTTGTACTATTCAGTATATACATTTTTAAACTGCTAATAGCTTAGATACTCAATACATAAAGGCCACCTCATGTGAAGAGCTGACTCACTGGAAAAGACTCTGATTCTGGGAGGGATTGGGGGCATAAAGGGACAACAGAGGATGAGATGGTTGGATGGCATCACCGACTCAAAGGACATGAGTTTAAGTGAACTCGGGGAGTTGGTGATAGGGAGGCTTGGTGTGCTGCAATTCATGGGGTCGCAAAGAGTCAGACATGACTGACTGAACTGAACTGATGGATATCCAATTTATCTATCTCTCTTAGGTCACTAGGTACTGCCACTTTAGATATAGTCATAAACATGTATTTATGCAATAAACAATAAATTCAAAATACTCTTAGATTCTGAGTATTTATCTTGGCTGTATGTGCATTAACCACAGATTTTATTAAAGTTAAATGCCAGAAGAGTCAACACATTTGGGCATGTAACCAATGACATGATGTGTACAAAATTATTTAATTGTAACCAGCAAAGTGTATAACATGGTATTTAAGGCTTACCTCATAGCTCAGCTGGTAAAGAATCTGCCTACATTACAAGAGACTTTGGTTCGATCCCTGGGTTGGGCAGATCTCCTGAAGAAAGGAATGGCTACCCGGTCCAGAATTTTTGCCAGGAGAATTCCATGGACAGAGGAGCCTGAAGGGCTACAGTTCACCGATTCACAAAGAGTTGGACACAACTGAGTGACTTTCACTTTTCACTGCAAATTTTAAAAGTGACTATTAATGAATTTTACGTTTTTTGACATCACTAGTGAATGCTTCACTTGCTATAATTCAATGAAGTGGGTAATAGAATGTTATTTATTTGATTTATTAATATAAAATATAATAAAGATAATCACCATATAGGTAGCCATTAGCAATTGCTATAGAAAGTTTAAATATTAGTCTATATTATTAGGACATAATATAGCTTGCAAATAACTTACAAACAGCTTACAATACCTGAGAAAAGAAGAGAAGTGAAAGGCAGAGGAGCAGGAAAAAATACCCAACTGAATGCAGAGTTTCATAAATTAGCCAGGAGAAAGTCTTGTTAAGTGAACAATAGAAAGAAACAGAGGAAAACAATAGAATGGGAAAGACTAGAGACATCTTCAAGAAAACTGGAGATACCAAGGGAATATTTCATGCAAAGACAGGCACAAGGGAGGACAAAAATGGCAAAGACCTAACAGAAGCAGAAGAGATTAAGGAGAGGTGGCAAGAATACCCAGAATACCTGTACAGAAAAGCTCTTAATGACCCAGATAACCACAATGGTGTGGTCAGTCACCTAGAGCCAGACATCCTGAAGTGTGAAGTCAAGTGGGCCTTAGGAAGCCTTACTAAAAACAAAGGTAGTGGATGTGGTATAATTCCTGCTGTGCTATTTCAAATCCTAAAGAATGATGCTGTTAAAGTGCTGCACTCAGTGTGCCAGCAAACTGGAAAACTCAGCAGTGGCCACAGGACTGGAAAAGGTGTTTTCATTCCAATCCCAAAGAAAGGCAACACTGAATAATGTTCAAATTATCCTATTACACTCATTTCACATGCTATCAAGATTATGCTCAAAATCCTTGAAGCTAAGCTCCAGATATTCAGAGTGGATTCAGAGAAGGCAGACAATCAAATTTTCAACATCCATTGGATCACAAAGAAAACAAAGGAATTCCAGGAAAACATCTACTTCTGCCTCACTGACTATGCTAAAACCTTTGATTGTATGGATCACAACCAATGTGGAATATTCTTAAAGAGATGGGAATACCAGACAACCTTACCTGCCTCCTGAGAATCCTATATACAGGTCAAGAAGCAACAGTTAGAACCAGACATGGAACAACGAACTGGTTCCAAATTGGGAAAGGAGTACATCAAAGCTGTATATTGTCACCCTGCTTATTTAACTCATATGCAGAGTGAAAGTGAAGTTGCTCAGTCATGTCCAACCCTCAGCGACCCCATGGACTGCAGTCTTCCAGGCTACTCCCTCCATGGGATTTTCCAAGCAAGAGTACTGGAGTGAGGTGCCATACATCATATGAAATGCAGGCTGGATGACTCACAACCTGGAATTAAGATTGCAGGGAGAGATATCAACAACCTCAGATAGCAGATGATACCACTTTAATGACAGAAAGTGAAGAGGAACTAAAGTGTTTCCTGATGCAGTTGAAACAGGAGAATGAAAAAGATGGCTTAAAGTTTAACAATCAAAAAACAGAAATCATGGCATCCAGTCCCACCACTTCATAGTAAATAGATGGAGAAAAAGTGGAAACAGTGTCAAATTTCATTTTCTTGGGCTCCAAAAATCACTGGGGACAGTGATTGCAGCCATATAATTTAAAAGTGCTTACTCCTTGGAAGTAAAGCTATGACAAAATTAGATAGCATATTAAAAAGCAGAGACATCACTTTGCCCACGAAGGTCCATATAATCAAAGATATGGTTTCTCCAGAAGTCATGTATGGATGTCAGATTTGGACTACAAAGGCTGAGAGTCAAAGATTGTTTTCCAGCTATGGTGCTGGAGAGAGTCCCTTGGACAGCAAGGAGATAAAGCCAGTCAACCCTAAAGGAAATAAACTCTGAGTATTCATGTGAAAGTCTGATGCTGAAACCAAAGCTCCAATACTTTGGCCACCTGATGCAAAGAGCTGACTCATTGGAAAAGACCCTGATGCTGGAAAAGATTCAACACAAGCGGAGAAGAGGGCCACAGAGGATTAGATGACTGGATGACATCACTGACTCAGTGGACATGTGGTCGTGGGTGTGCTCAGTCTCTTCAGTTGTATCCACCTCTGTGACCCCATGGATGGTAGCCCACTAGGCTCCTCTCTCCATGGAATTTTCCAGGCAAGAATACTGGAGCATGTGGCCATTTTTTTCTCCAGCGGATCTTCCTCAGCCAGGGACTGAATGCGGGTCTGTTGCATCACAAGCAGATTCTTTCCCACCTGAGCCAGGGAAGCCCCTCGATGGACATGAATTTCAGCAAACTCAGGAAGACAGTGAAGGACAGGGAAACTTTGTGTGCTGCAGTCCACAGGGTCACAAAGAGTCAGACACAGCATCATGACTGAACAACAAGAAGAAACTGGTAAATGACTATAGATTTACATTCTATTTTTCTGGATTTTTAGAAAGCTAAAAGTTAGACGGCAGTTAAAATAAAGTTTAAAATGTAGTAATATTAATAATGTCAGGTATGCAGATGACACTACCCTTATGGCAGAAAGTGAAGAAGAACTTAAAGAGTCTCTTGATGAAAGTGAGAGAGGAGAGTGAAGAAATTGGCTTAAGGCTGAACATTCAGAAAACTAAGACCGTGGCGTCTGGTCCCATCACTTCATGGCAAATAGATGGTGAAACAGTGGAAACAGTGGTAGAGTTTATTTTAGGGGGCTCCAAAATCACTGCAGATGGTGACTGCAGCCATGAAATTAAAAGACTCTTACTCCTTGGAAGAAAAGTTATTGACCAATCTAGATAGTATATTCAAAAGCAGAGACATTACTTTGCCGACTAAGGTCTGTCTAGTCAAGGTTGTAGTTTTTCCTGTGGTCATGTATGGATGTGAGAGTTGGACTGTGAAGAAGGCTGAGCACCAAAGAATTTATGCTTTTAAACTGTGGTGTTGGAGAGGACTCTTGAGAGTCCCTTGGACTGCAAGGAGATCCAACCAGTCCATTCTGAAGGAGATCAACCCTGGGATTTATTTGGAAGGAATGATGCTAAAGCTGAAACTCCAGTACTTTTGACACCTCATGCAAAGAGTTGACTCATTGGAAAAGACTCTGATGCTGGGAGGGATTAAGGGGACGACCGAGGATGAGATGGCTGTATGGCATCACTGACTCGATAGACGCAAGTTGGAGTGAACTCCGGGAGATGGTGATGAACAGAGTGGCCTGGCATGCTGCGATTCATGGGGTCGCAAAGAGTCTGACACAACTGAGCAACATGCTGCTATTCATGGGATCGCAAAGAGTCGGACACAGCTGAGCGACTGAACTGAACTGAACTGAATACCCAAAATATGGATGACTGTGGGCTTCCCTCATAGTTCAGTTGGTAAAGAATCCTCATGCAGTGCAGGATACCCACTCCTGTATTCTTGGGCTTCCCTTATGGCTCAGCTGGTAAACAATCTGCCTGCAATGTAGGAGACCTGCGTTTGATCCCTGGGTTGGGAAGATCTCATGCAAAAGTGAATTCTCCAGTGTTCTGGCCTGGAGAATTCCATGGCCTGTATAGTCCATGGGATCCCAAAGAGTTGGCAGTGACTAAGCGACTTTCACTTTCACTCACTTTCACTTTCAATACAAAATAAATTACTGAGCAAATTGAAAGTATAGTAAATAAAGGAATAAAAACCTGTATTTTTCCTGAAAAATATTTTTAGGACCTGTAAACATTGCCAGAACTTTGTTTCTCATAGGTTATCATTGATTCTTCAGTTAAAATGTCTTAATATTTTACCATTTAGTTACTTTGTAATTTGAGAAATTTGTATATGAACAATCATTAAATAATGATAAAATGGATAAATATACAGCCATTTAATTTTCAATAAATATTCTCTCTCACAAAATGCCAAATTATAGAGTAAATCCTGTAATAGATAAAATAACTTCCAGACAAACTGTTTTCATTTAGAGTTATTCACCATTGACTACTTGTATTATATGTACAAAAAACACCAATTTATGAATGCAAAGCTGGATTTATTTTGATAGAAAGATAATCATAGTACCAAACCATTTAAACTTTCATATTGCATTGAACTCAAAGATGAGGGAATTTGAACACTAGAAAATTTATATCTAATCAGGCTGGTAATAGCAATAGCTGTGGAGAAAATACCCACCCCACACACACACAATTTAACATCAAAAAATGAATTACATATTCCCAAAACATCTGGAGACACAAATGTTATATTCTGCATAATATGCTTTTGACCAACTTTCATTCTGATTCATTCTTGTCTTCATCTGTAGTTAACATTAATATTAGATAATTAACATGTACCCCAAGGTAAATTATTTCCTGCAACAATCCAGAGCCTTCCAAAATTTCTACATAGCTTACCTATAGCAAGTTCTCCTATATCAGTCTTTGTTCAACAATGTGACAACAGAATTACATACCCACACTGCCTGATAACACCTGTGTCTGTGCCTTGAGATTTCACCAACTGGGGGATAAGCTTGATCAGAACACAGCTGGGACAAACTCTCTCAGCTGGCCTTTCACCTCTGCTTTTAGAGTGGGAGGTCCGTGTTGATATTTATGACTGGATTCAGAGACATGATGTCAGAAAAAGATAGGTGAAAAGCGAAATCACTCAGTCGTGTCTGACTCTTTGCGACGCCATGGACTGTAGACTACAAGGTTCCTCTGTCCATAGGATGCTCCAGGCAAGAATGCTGGAGTGGGTTGCCGTTTTCTTCTCCAGGGGATCTTCCCAACGTAGGTATCGGACCGTTCTCCAGCATAGCAAGCAGATGATTTTACCATCTGAGCCACCAGGGAAGTTCAGAGAAAGATAGCCAATGATCAAATAACATTTAATATTCCCACTCAGAAAGTTTCCGCTGGTTTCAGTATCTCATTTACTTCAGACTCTGTCAGGCAAAAATCATAGAGAACTAAAATTCCAAAATGTATCATCATCTTGTAGATCAAACCAAACATGAACTTTAGTGGCCAACATAAACTTGAAAAATCAAAGCGTCTTCAGACTCATGAGGGTACAAAATGGTTAATAATTAAATCCAAAAACTCTAACAAATAGATTAGTTAATGATTTATAGATAAAAATTTAAAAATATCAAACTGTATATAAATATCACCCTATATGTTTAAGCACAAACTGAGAATAGCCAAATAATCAAATTTGATTTGATTATTTGATTGATGCAATATAGTAAATATATACAACATTGGGTTGACTGATTCAAAAATGGCAGATTTCTATCTTTTTTTTGTGTTCTCCTTAAATTTTCTGAAGAAACAGACATTGGCTTTAAAAATGGCAGCTATAATTGAAAAGCTTAAGGTGTTGAATAGTTTTGAAAGTTTCTCATTAAAAGCATCAGAATCAAAATGATCTGTTCCACTAGATAGCCGTGACTGAAGACCAGTCCTCCTCTATCAAGGATGGCTGTCCTCTTCAACTGAGTGTGCAGCTTCAAGAGGGACACACATGGAATGATGAAGGAGGAAAGGGACAACCACATAGCCAGCTAGATCAGCTGAATCATCCCCAGAGATCAATGGGGTGACAGATGTCAAAACCAGATCACCCTCACATCTGCCACGTATTATCTGACTTTCTCTTTCAAGTCATCGTTTACTGATTGATTCATAATATCATGTTTGTAGTAGCCATGTAATTTTTTTTTCTTTCTCTTTCCCTGGTTGATTTCTAGCTACATACAGTTGTGGTCAGAAAATATGTTTGAATAATTTCTATTCATTACATTTCTTGAGCCTGGTTGTGTGTCCTGGAATGTGATCTATCCTTGAGAATGTTTCATATGCACTTAAAAAGAATGTGTGTTCTGGGGTTGTTGTATGCAAGAAGTCCTACATACATCAATTAAGTTCAACTGTTCTATTGTGTCGCTAAGAATCTTGGTTACATTATTGATTTTATACTGGGAGATCTGTTTAGTGATGTCAATGGGGTGTTAAGATCTCCTACTATTATTGTATTCCCTTTAATTTCTCTTTTTATATCATTAGTGTTTGTTTCCTGTATTTAGGTGTTGTCGTTTCCTATACCAGGGGAACTTCCAGACCCAGAGATTAAATTCATGCCTCTTGTGTCTCTTGCACTGATAGGCAGATTCTTTAGACCAGTACCACTTCAGTTCAGTTTAGTTCAGTCGCTCATTCATGTCCAACTCTTTGTGACCCCATGAATCACAGCATGTCAGGCTTCCCTGTCCATCACCAACACCTAGAGTTCACTCACACTCACGTCCATTGAGTTGGTGATGCCATCCAGCCATCTTATCCTCTGTCATCCCCTTCTTCTCCTGCCCCCAAACCCTCCTAGCATCAGAGTCTTTGCATGAGGTGGCCAAAATACTGGAGTTTCAGCTTTAGCATCATTCCTTCCAAAGAAATCTCAGGGCTGATCTCCTTTAGGATGGAGTGGATGGATCTTCTGGCAGTCCAAGGGACTCCCAAGAGTCTTCTCCAACACCACAGTTCAAAAGCATCAATTCTTTAGTGCTCAGCCTTCTTCACAGTCCAACTCTCATATCCATACATGACCACTGGAAAAACCATAGCACTGGCTAGATGGACCTAGGAAGCCATTAATATATTGGGTCATATATTAGCAAGTGTAATATCTTCTTCATGTATTGATCCCTTTATCATTACACAATGGTCCTCTTTATGTTTCGTTATGAACTTTCCTTTAGACACTATTTTGTCTTATAAGCACATTGTTACATGTCCTTTCTTGTAATTTTCCTTTGAATTTTCTATTTATCCTGTGGTTTAAGTCCTCTCTTCATCTCCTTGCCATTGTTTGATTAGATTCTTCATGTATTGATCCCTTTATCATTACACAATGGTCCTCTTTATGTTTCGTTATGAACTTCCTTTAGACACTATTTTGTCTTATAAGCACATTGTTACATGTCCTTTCTTGTAATTTTCCTTTGAATTTTCTATTTATCCTGTGGTTTAAGTCCTCTCTTCATCTCCTTGCCATTGTTTGATTAGGTAATATTTTACCATTTTATCTTTTCTTGAACTGTATAGTAGTACTTGAATATATGTTGTTACATCAAATATTCCTAGTAAAATCCAACTAGTCATGATTGGAGAATGAATTCATAATGACTATTTATTTAATATTTCAACCTTTGTCATAGAGGTATATTTTATTAATATGATGTTATTTTGTTCTTTCAAGGGCATGTGTTTTTCTCACAGAAAGTCTGAAGATTAAATTTTTTATTTAATAAGAATAAAACTGAGTATAAGAACTAGGGCAGAGAAAAGAAATGGTATTTTGAAAATGATGGTCTTTGTTCCAGATACAGCACGGTTGGAAATGCAGCAATTCTTCAGAATAATTAGTAAAAAATATCCTTAAATACCTGTTGAAAATGGGATTATGATTTTTAGAACTTTTCCTATGACAATAGAAATGAAATAACAATGGATGTGAAGGAAAGGTATATTTACTGCCAAGATTTAGTAATCTAGTTCTAAAAGTAAAACTTGAGGTATTCTAAGTTTGCAGTGTATGTGACTAAGATGGAAACAAGATACCTGCATAGGTGATTAAACCTCCACTTCCTCAGATCTTATAGAATATGATAACAATTTTTCAGAGGCATTTAAAAATAGAAAATATGAATTACATACTTAGAGATCCATTTGTGCTTTTAAATGCAGCCCAAAGTCTCCTATTTTCTGGAGGTGTGTGATGAGCTAAACTCTCCCCAAATAGCCTAAGTGTGAGAATTTCCTGTTCAACTTGAGGTGACACATTGATGACAACTCAACTTTTTCCATTCTTGCTTCACTCTGAGCCTTCACAGGGCACTCTGTGAAAGTCACAGACATTGCTTATTCTTGTCCTGGATTTATGTTTTTAAATTTCTCCTTTCATTATCCAGCTATTGCAGTCCTCTTTTAGGAGAGTATCCTGACCTCTCTACTAAAGGTTGCATGACTTTCTGGCCAACAGAAGGTATGTGTCTCTCTCTCCTGCCTCTCTATTAGACCATCTCACTTAGTGGGAACTAACAAATATTAAATGTGATGCAACTGAAGTACAGTTTATATATGGCAAAATCAAAGTAGAACATAATTTTTTTTAATAATTTGGGGTAAAAAGCAATCATAAAATATCAAATATGATGGACCATTTCTCCAAGTATTCAAATTCTTGTCTGTAGAATGTTACTCAAGTGCATACACACAGGCATGAATGGGTTTGTAGATAATATTAAGTAAAACCCAAAGACCTCATGGCAGGGAACAATTAGTTTGAGATTTTATAATCAGTAGAAGGTAAGTTTTTTGTATAATAATATGCTAATATATTTTTGTTCAAACTTCATAAATATGTTCTTGGAAAGGAATTCATTGTATAGCAAAGGACAAACATAATTCCTCATACATGTATTAGAATGAATACAACAATCCAACTTTTTAATAAAAATCAGGTTGACGTAACTTCCTAAAGGCTAATTTAAACTTAATCGTAAGCAATGGAAGTATTCTTTTTTAATCAAACATAGCATAAATGATATGCTAAACTAATTAAAGACACTAACTGATATAAATCAGAAATAATACCTCAGAAATGATGACCAAAATAATAATTAAACCTGATAATTATTGAGAACTTATAAGTGCCCAGTTGAGTGCTCAGCGTTACATGCATTATATATTACATAACCTTATTTCCATTTTAGATTATAATATGATACTAGATACTAAATAACTTTTTGAAGATCACATTTTCTAAATTTAAAAGCTGTAATACATTTCCAGATATTTCTGACTACTGCATCAACTGTCTGAATTATTGTTATGTTATCTGGATTTTTCATAAGTAATCACCATCACTTATACAACTAAAATGACCTTTACTAACTTCAACATCTATAGGATCTTTCTGGAAATTTGAACAGTGTCTTCCGTAAATGACGTATACCTGTTTTTCGTTTTGTAGGTTCAAATAATAGCCATTAAATCACTTATCAACAACTTTTGTAAAATAAGTGTGTTTTCGTCTTTTTCTGTTGTTTTATTTTTCATATCATTTAGTTTATATATGATTACTGTGTCATGTGACATTTTACAATATATGAAATATTTCCTCAGTTTTTAATGATTTCTCAGAACTCCTCAACCATTCAAACTAAAGACCATTTGGTACCTCTTTTCACTGATCAAAGGAAGTCACCAAATAATGTAACATAGTGCAGGAGATTGTTGTGTATGCCAACATTACTCTCTTCTCATCTTTAAAGAACTTAGTATTTAAATTATTATTAAGTTTCAAAATTATTATAAATATAGGTGAACCTCCCTTGTTAATAAAACATTTTAATTTTAATTTTAATACAAGCACTATGGTGATTTTAAAATATTTCTGTGGAACCTGACTTCAGTGAGGATATTATTAGCCACAAACTTCTTTATTGCTCCCTAACTTATTGCTTTTCATTGCTTCAACCAATAATATATTGTCAAATACAGAATACCTTTTTTTAAAAAAGTATTCTCTCATGAAAGGCTTGTTCGAAGTACTGAGGAATTTAGAAGCAGGCTTTACATTTGTTCAGCTGCAAAGTGAACACTGAACTCTTTGCCCCGCCCATCTTATTGTACTAAGGTTCCTATCTCACCTACGCCCTTTATTCCTCAGTTCACTTAGAGCGTGGTCCTTGACTTTACTCAGCTGCAAAGATGAACAACCAAGGAGTAACCTATGCAGAACTGAAGGCAGTCAAGAGCTCAAAGAGACAGCAAACGAAACCTAAGATTTCTAAAAGTTCCAGTTCAATAACTGAGCAGGAATTAACATATACAGAACTAAATCTTCAAAATGCTCCTCAGAATCTTCATGAGAATGACAAGAACTACCACTCCAAAGGTGAAACACTTACTAGTCACACAGTGAAACTGTTCTAGGGTGTGCAGTTGGGGTGCAGAGGTGTGGAGGAAGAGCAGGGGAACAACTCGTGTATTTTTCATTTTGAGAAAGGGAGCTTAAAGTTGGTTACGGTATTCTACTGTGAAATCGGAAGGCTACTTTTATTCTGGCGTTACTATAATTTGAAGTCTTTGCTCAACAATTCATTCACCATTTTATTCGCTGAAAATGAAACGGATGTTAGAGAAAGACTACAGTGGTGGAAATAGGTTGGGATCCAGGCTTATATCCGTAAACCCCTGTTCACGTGGGTTCTCACATGAATGTAGAATCTGACCACTGTCCCCATCACTCCTTCACTCCTTTCTCACTGTTTCCTTTTCTCTCCCTGCAGGTTCACCATCACCTCCAGAGAAGCTCATTGCTGGGATCCTGGGAATCATCTGCCTTGTCTTACTGTCCACTGTGGTGACAATGATCGTTGTTACTCCCTGTAAGTACATTTTTTTTCAAATTATAAGGGAACTTTCCACTTTAATAATGGTCTGTCCTCTAAACATTTTTACAATGTTATAGAATGTGCCTATCATTAAAAATATATGCAATTAGACTAAATGCAGAATGTTATTTGGAATTTGTGAAATACATACAAGATAATTACAGAGAGTAAGTATATGGATATTCTGATTTCATAACTCAAAAGCATGCTTTTGGAGACTGAAAGATCTTACTGAGAAACTCAAATTAATTTTTGAGATTGGAAAGAGGTGGTAAAATCTGCTCCTTTAGGTTTTTAAAATATTTTTCCACCAAATCATTACCCAATTAAAGTTTCTTGGTAAAATCAGCTTTATTCCAGACTACTCTAATCCTAAACAATACACTGAATTTCATCTCACAAAATGAAATGATTATGATTTATTTAGAGCAATGTTAATTTTTATAATGATTAATTTTGTAGCTACTGTAATACGGGAACAGAATAACTCCTCTCCGATAGCAAGACTCCAGAAAGGTACATAATGATTTTAAAGCTCTGATATAAATACAATTTGTATTTTGTCTCTATCTAAGGCTAGTGAAAATAAGAAAAGATTTAGGGGTAGAAGATAAATTACAAAATCAGGCAACAAACATGCATAAATAATGATTATGGGAGAGTGTTTTTCCCTATGCAACAATATAATCACCATATCCATTGTTGGCAATTGACTCTAATTTTTGCCTGCTGTAATATGGTAAAAGACAAATAATTTTGTTACTCTAAAATAGAAGTTTCATTTCTTGATGTTTAGGACATATAAAGAGGAGATATTTTTATATGTTTGCTTTATGTAGAGACATAAATTGGGGTATTAGAGACTGACGCTGTGAATGTATGAGTGAAATGTGTTTTATATGTATCAGCCATGAGGGTGCATAGCTATGTTTTATATATATATATACACATACATGTTTATACCTATGCATAAATATGTTAATTTTTTAATTCAAATTGTTTTTGAATAGTAATTCATAATCTTTCTCCAGAATTTCATTGTGGTTGTTGTCCAAAAGAGTGGTTTACATATTCCAGCAATTGCTATTCTATTAGTTTGGAAAAAGAAACATTGAATATGAGTTTGATGACCTGCACTACTAAGAATTCTACTCTGCTTTACATAGAAAATGAAGAGGAAACGGTAAGATGTTAAGTGTTTCCAACACTTTATTAAAGGCTTGATTCAGTCAATATTATATTTGTTAGAATTCACGTGTGTTTTTGTACACCTTTGTAGGTTGCTTATTTTAAGATCTGTTAATATCCCATTAAACAGTGGAATATGACTTTATGATACTTTATTTTCATTTTAAACCATTAATGCACATTTGAAAATTTCCAGTCTTCTGCTCCTTGTTAGCAGGTGTCCTGATGGATCACCTTGTAAGGCTCACCTGTGTTACCTACAGGATTCTCCCAGCACGGGAGGAATGGTTTACCTGTGCCACCTCCAACAGTTAGGTCAGGTATTGGGTGTTGGCAAGTAAGAGGCCTAGGTCTCTTTCATCTGATGATGGGGAAGATACAGTTCAGTTCAGTCACTCAGTCTTGTCTGACTCTTTGCGACCCCATGAACCTCAGCACGCCCAGCCTCCCTGTCCATCACCAGCTCCCGGAGTCCACCCAAACCCATGTCCGTTGTGTCAGTGATGCCATCCAGCCATCTCATCCTCTGTCATTCCCTATACAAGATGCCATAATTATTGTTCCCACATCTCCCATCTTGTTCTCTCATCATGGAGAAGAGATCAGAGGTTACAGAGGATTGGGGCAGCTGGATAGTCTCAAACCTCTTCACTTTTCTCTTCCCACCATGCAGGGTCTCCTTTCTCGTGTCTTTCATTAGTTCCCGTGTCTACAGTTTAACTGAGCAAGGAGTAACAGAGAGAAATGATTCTCTGACCTCTTGTCTCGTCCACTGGATTCCACAGAAATAGATTGCTTTGGGGTTTATCTAGTCAAAAATTGGTGTCAGACTCAGAAAACCAAATATTTGGCTCTGCTGTCAGTTATTTTCTCAATTTCATTCCCTTAATTTTCTTCTAAAACTGAAATTCTGAGGAACATATAGTAGTAGAGAAATGCAATGATATACTCACAGTATCCAGATAAAAGAACATCACAGAATCTTAAAACTTATTTAAAGCCTTGTTATGTTAGTTTTGACATGAGTAAAAAATAAATTACATAAATCAGAATTTTTCTTACTGCACACATATTCAGTTACTCCACCTTCTTATCCCTCAGGCTTAATGTTAGATACAATTCACAGTCAATATTGCCAAGTTGGTATACTAAGTATCTTCTTTTGTGGGGTCTGTTCAACTAATCCATGTCTTTGTAAATACTCCTTTATTAAATGGTCCTCAAAAAAACAAAAAGGATTTTCCTTATTAACATTAGAAAACAGTGAAACTGATAAGTATAAATGTTTGAATTAATTTTGAATCAAAAGTACAGACTTAGTTAATATTTATGGCAATATTAAAATTTCCAACTTGCAACTTTTATGATTTTAGTATTACATTTAGAATTTAACATGCTTATTCTATTCAAAGAACTAAGTTCAATTCAGTTCAGTCACTCTGTCATGTCCAACTCTGAAACCCCATGGACCGCAGCATGCCAGGCTTCCCTGTCCATCACCAACTCTCGCATCTCGCGCAAACTCACGCCCATTGAATCTGCCATCCAATCATCTCATCCTCTGTTGTCCCCTTCTCCTCCTGTCTTCAATCTTTCTCAGCATCAGGTCTTTTCCAATGAGTCAGTTCTTCACAGCAGGTGAGCAAGGTATTGGAGTTTCAGCTTCAGCATCAGTCCTTCCAATGAATACTCAGGACTGATTTCCTTTAGGATTGACTGGTTTGATCTCCTTGCAGTCCAAGGGACTCTCAAGAGTCTTCTCCAACACCACAGATCAAAAGCATCAGTTCTTCAGTGCTCAGCTTTCCTTATGGTTCAACTCTAACATCTATACGTGACTTCTGGAAAAATCATAGCCTTGACTAGATGGACCTTTGTCAGCAATGTCTCTGCTTTTAATATGCTGCCTAGCTTGGTCATAGCTTTTCTTCCAAGGAGCAGGTGTCTTTTAATTTCAGGGCTGCAGTCACCATCTGCAGTGATTTTGGAGGCCAAGAAAATAAAGTCTGTAACTGTTCCCACTGTTTTCTCGTCTATTTACCATGAAGTGATAGGACCAGATGCTATGATCTTAATTTTTCAAATGTTGAGTTTCAAAACAGCTTTTTCACTCTCCTCTTTCACTTTCATAAAGAGGCTATTCAGTTCCTCTTCGCTTTCTGCCATAAGGATGGTGTCATCTGCCTAGATGAGGTTATTGAGATTTCTCCTGAAAATCTTGATTCCACCCTGTGCTTCATCCAGCTTGCCGTTTCGTATTATGATGTACTCTGCACATAAGTTAAATAAGCAGGGTGACAATATACAGCCTTGATGTACTCCTTTCCCAATTTGGAACCAGTCCATTTTTCCTTGTCTGATTCTAACTGTCGCTTCTCAACCTGCATACATATTTCTCAGGAGGCAGGTAAGGCAGGTAAGAAATACCAATTTCTTTCATATTCTAATCTCTTTAAGAATTTTCCACAGTTGTGATCCATGCAGTCCAAGGCTTTGGTGTAGACAACTTTTGTGTATTAGTGTTAGATGTAAAATCTAACACTCATTTTGTTCAAAGAGCTAAAGATCCTATGAAAGAATGCATCTTTTGACTTGTATTTTAAAAATTAATAAAAATCTTTTATGATGATACTTAAGTGAAAATTCTTTATTTGGGGCTAGAAATTTCTGATGTCCCTGCCAATTATGTCATGGATTCCAGTCTTTCGTGAAGATCGTGGTCAGCAATGGATGTGGCAAAATGGTTCAATTTTCAAACTAAAGTAAGTTTTTAAAATGAATGCTATATAGAGGAGGAAAAATACAAAAAAGAAATATTAATAATATGAATACATTTGTTTTCATTGAATTATAAAAAGCTGAAGAAGGTGTTGAAAGTTAATAAACTGTTGATATAAATGTTCAAAAATAGGCTACTCTGTAGCCCATTTTCCTAATAACAAACTCTTACTGAAATTTTATTAAAAACATCATTACTCATTTTCAATATGTCTTTTATTACAGTTACATAGAAATACTATTGTTTCATGAGTTGTCTTTATAGCATATAACAGAATTATGCATTTTTTTCATAACAGGATAACAGACCATACACCTGGTGAACGTAACTGTGCTGTACTATCCTCAAGGGGCATAAAAGCAGAAGACTGTCAGATTCCAAATACATATACTTGCAAGCATAAGCTTCAGAATTAAAAAGTGAGTTTGGATGCCGTTGAGTAATTTTATCTTTTATGAAAAAGAAGTAATGTTATGATTATATAAATTTTGAAATGAATTATGTTATTTGTTCTAATAAGGTTTCAAAAACCATTGGAAAAAAACATCAAATTCTGTAAATTCCATCAATAAAAATTTCTTCAATAAATTCCTTCAATAAAAATTCAAAATCAAAATTCAAAAAAATTCCTTCAAAAAAAAATAAATTAATTTTAAAAAACTGTTTAAATATAATATGCATACCAAAAAGTATCAATATCACTTCTTCTGTGTCTGGACTCTTTTACTAACAATATGTTTATAACATTCAAATTTTCTAAAATGTCACGTGTTTTCTGAATCTGTTTACATGAAATATCAAAAATTTGATATTTGAGAACAAAAACCAAAAGTAGTTGAGCAATTACCAAGAGCTATGGGGAGATGAGAAAAAAAAACGACTGCTACTTGATCAGTGATGAATATTTTCTAGATACTGATAGTGGTGATGGTTGTAAACTGTGAGCATATTTAAAATCACTGATTTACACAGTTTAAATGGATGGATTTTATTGAAGAAATTTTTATTGAT
>SJYC01122194.1:0-24192 GCA_006408675.1 Madoqua kirkii | reverse complement strand
TTTTATATGGACACTAAAATGTATTCATAATATTGCTTTTTATCTGTTTAATATCTGTAAAAACTATGCATTATTCCTTTATTTATTATACAAGTAAAAAATTTGATTCCTCTCAAAAAAACGTTTTTTTGCCTCACCTCATGGCTTGTGGGTCTTACTTCCCCAAACAGGTATTGAATTTGAGCCATCAGCAGTGAGAACATGGAGTGCTTACCACTGAACCACCTGGAAGTTCCCCCTTTTCAATTTTTTTCAGCAATCCTTTATCAATTTTATTAAATATATTCAATAAGAATACATTTGGTCTTGTTGTTTCTCCATATTGCAATTTTGTCCTTTGTCTTGATTTTGCACTAATTATTGTTTTCTTCCTTCTACTTCATTTGGTTTTTATTCCACCTAATTTTAGCTTTTTCATTTTTAATTTCTTGTGATGCAAGCTTGGATTTCTGTTTTGTTTGGTTTTATTTTATCTGTAAAGTAAGCATGTAAGGCAGTCAGTTGTTCACAAGACAGACGTTTGGTTTTGCATTTATCTTGTAATTCTTATAAAATTTTTGAACATTCATTGTGGTCATTTCTGTGGTCTACCTGTTATTCAGACATTTATACCAAATTCAAAACCATCTAAATATTTTCAAATTTTTTGTTATTGACTTGTAATCATGATAAAGAGAGTTCTATTTGGTTAGAGAATTTTCTGTGATGCTAGAAATGTTCCACATCTGTTCAACGTGGTGTGAATAGGAACCAATATTAAAATATTCCTTATTTTTAACTAATTAAAAGTTAAATTTAAATATATGCCTTTCAGGGCTTCCTTGGTGGATCAGACAGTAAAGAATCTACCTACAATGTGGGACACCTGGATTTGATCTCTGGGCTGGGAAGATGCCGGACAGGAGGGCATGGCAACCCACTCTAGTATTCTTGCCTGGAGAATCCCCATGGACAGAGGAGCCTGGCAGGCCACAGTCCAAGGGGTCACAGAGAGTCAGACACGACTGAACAGCAGAGAACATCAGAGCACAGCACCCACCTCTCAAGTGCCCAGTTGTCAACTTGTCTAGGAGTTAAAGCAGTGCACCACTACTATATGCTATATGAATATGCTTGGAAATATGATTTGTTGTGTATTTTTGAAGTTTTCTGTTTGTTCTTAGTTTTATTGATCTTTTATATTGTTTTTCTATCTCTATTTGTTTCTCCTTCAATCTTTGTTATTTCCTTTCATTGATTAACTTTGCCCTGTTCTTTGTTTTGAGGTTCTGTGAAGTGGAAGATCAGGTTGTTCCTTTGATCTCTGTTTCTTCTTAATGTTGGTGTTTCTGCTATCACTCCAAAAAATTTTCAAAAGTTTATTAACAGGCTCTAGCGAGTTCAGCCACGTATACTGTCAAGATGCTCTCAGCCTTGCTCTCTCAGATCTGCCTCCTTGAAAATGAAGTGCCTCCTGCTTTGGGACCAGTGCACAGGTGTGTATTCCCAGGACAGAGGAGCTTCCAGTCGCATGCTCAGCCTGTAGCTATGACCTCTGGAAGACTTCCCAACACTGCAACAGCAGATGTCTGGATAATGGTGGTATATCTCTACAGTGCAATGTTACTCAGCAATGAAAACGAATGAACTATTGATATACAATAGCATGAATGAATATCTAAATAATGATGCTGAGTGAAAGACGTCAGAAAAAGTACATATTGTATACTTTCACATTTATAAATTTCTAGAAAATGCAGACCAATCTAAAGTGACAGAAAGCATACCAGTGGTCATGTGGTATTGAAGATGGGCAGAGTGGCAAGGAGAGGATTGTGAAGAGACACAAGCCAATTTTTTGGAGTAATAGAAATATTCATACCACACTTGTTTCAATAATTTCACAGGTATGAATATATCTGTCAAATGGCATATTCTACAGTTTGTGCCATGCTTAGTTGTTCAGTCCTGTCTGACTCTTTGTGACCCTGGACTGTAGCCCACAGGCTCCTCTGTCCATGGGGATTCTCCAGGCAAGAATGTTGGAGTGGGTTTCCATGCCCTCCTTCAGGCGATCTTCCGAATGCAGGCATCGACCCAGGTCTCCTGCAGGCCAATTCTTTACCATTTGAGCCACCAGGGAAGCTCATTCTACAGTTTCAATATCCACAATGTATTGGATGTCAAGTATTCCTCAAGACAGCTAACTTTCAAAAAGGATGCCTTCTCAGAAGGAGCATGCCAGCTCCAGCTATTTCTAGTTTTGACATGCTTGATTGATAGCAGTTCTCTTCTAATTTTACATATTTGGTGAATCTCATTATGCATTGCCATGCTTCTCCTTTGTTCCAGTGGTCAATTCACCTCTCCCTGATTCAATATCAAAGGGTCTAAATTATTATTTGCATACTAAGTGGCTTAGCATTTATCATTTCAAATTCTCTTATTCTTTAACTTTGGAAATATCATGGCTCTTGTTGGCTCCTTGTCTTATCATAGATATTTTAGAATTAAATGATTAAGTTTCACGAAAAAACTAAGTTAGGATTTGTTTTAGTTTCTCTGAACTTTCAAAACACTTTAGGGAGAGGAAACATATTTAATATTATTAAATCTGTAGATACACTGTCAAGAGCTATGTCTCTAATAATTTAGAACTTTTTTAATATTTATGAATTTTTTATAATCATCTAGACAGCATTTCATTTTTATTGTTAACTCCTACTACATAATTTTTCTAATATAAATGATATGTTTTATTAAACAAAATTTTATGAAAATAAAGCACTCATAAATCCAAATAAATCATTATGCACATGTTGTTAATTTTTACAATTGTTATGGGTTAAATTGTGTTACCAAAAAATATATTTGCTGAAATCTTAATTCCCATGCTTGGGAATATGACCATGTTTGGAAATGGGGTCATTGCAGGTATATTCAAGGTAAAATAGGTCAAGGTGTCCTATTTGGAAATAGAATTTTTGTAGGTGTCATTAAGGAAAGGCCTAATCAAATATAATGGGGCTATTTATAAAAAGAGGCATACTTGTCCATTGACACAAAAGAAAAATGTTACATGGTACCAAGGGCAAAGACTAGAGTGCCACAGGGACAAACTAAGAAATGAAATTTCAGAAGCTAGGAAGAGCAATGAAGGGTTTACCAGAGTCTCACAAGACTTGGTCCCGCCAACACTTGATTTATTTTGAACAGCTAGCCTACAAAACTATATAAAAAAAAAAATTCTGTTGTTTTAAGGCACTTAATCTGTGACACTTTGTTATGCCACCCCCAAGAAATAAATACAACACCGCTGTAATTCACCTTCAGATTATTAAACACAATATTATCATCAATTGAGAAATGTCCCTTGTACATTATCTCCAGGAACAATTCCTCATCATGGTAAGTAATATTTATTATCAATCACTATTCCTTCAGGGAGCAAGTTCACACTGTATAATTCTTGTTCTAAATTTCTAGTATCAGAGTTGTGATTTATCTCATTTCACTCTATATAAATAAATAGAATTTTATAGGATAAACTATTATGTGTCTGCTTTCTTTTGCTCAGAATTGTTTGTGATATTAATCAACAAAGATGTGAACAAATAGTTCGAATAAATAAATGCTATCAAGAGATGCTCAGGTAATAAAGAATTGTAATTTAATTGACACAAAACAAAAGTTTTTTGGTAAATATTTTATTGGTAAAACCAAAAAGATTGCTAACACACTTTTATGGCAAAGATGTGAGAAAGTGTCACCCTTGAACATTGCTATTTGGATATAACAGGTGTATAATCTCTATTTAAACAATAAATATCAATTAAAATGTTTTATATATATATATATATATATATATATATCTGTTGACACAAAAATTACATTCATGGATATTTCCCATATTAAGTTCTTTTTACTGTAAAGGTTTTCTATCATTACAAGACTGTGGGGAAAACCTAAATACTCATTGAAATAAACTGGTTTAATAAATTTTGGCACATCCATTTAGTGCAATGAAAAAGTGAAAGTGAAGTCGCTCAGGCATCTCTGACTCTTTGCAGCCCTGTGAACTGTAGCCTACTAGGCTCCTCTGTCCATGGGATTTTCCAAGCAAAAACATTAGAGTAGGTTGCTGTTTCCTTCTCCAGGGATTTGGTGCAATACTTGCAATCTTATAAAAAAAAAATGAGACTGCTCTTTAAGTACTGATATGGAGCAATCTGCAAGATACTTTTTCCATCAAAATATAAAGAAACAGAACCATTATTTATAGTTATTCAGAAAGCTCGTTATGTATTTGCCTCTAACAAGGAAACTAGGTGAATAGGAAATAAGATAAGTAAAGAGACTTTGCTCATTATTTCATAGTCTGAGCAATCTGAAGGCATTAATTATCTATTCAAATAAATTCAATTAAATAATTTAGAAAAATAAATATAAAAGCATTATTCAGTTCAATGAATTTATTTCATGTTCTCTGATTTACTGATTCTTGAAAAAAAAAACAAATTTTGGTTTATCATTTTCTATATATAAAACTTATTTGTCTTTTCTCACAGATGTTGAGATACCATAATCTTTTTTAAATAATACGTAGTTGAGTAATTTATGTTTGTAATTTAAGTTAGTGAATAATTAAAGTTTGTTCCCTAATATCTACTAAAGGATGAATGTATTAAGACACTGATCACAGTAATTCCTTTAATTATTAAGGCAAGTCAATGTTTTTTCACAAATATAATGAAACTGCTTACTACAAACATCAGGAATAATATGTGTTGTCTTGAGGCATCCACATTTTCCATTTGAATTCTGGAAATTCCTGCGTCAGAAAATATATTTATTTTAGAAAGTTATTCTTCAGCAAATTTTAATTATCACAAATTTAAAACATATGGATGTAATTATTTTGATGGAATATTTATCTTGCAACAGATATTTACCTGTGGAATTATGAAGTATAACTATGTCTAAAACTAAGGAAAATATTAGAGATAAGGAAGAAGTAGAAAGTATAGTATAGAATGGGATATATATGTGAACTACATGTGTAGTTTGAAAAATTCTTCTGAGACTTCTGAAAATTTTGAAAGTGTTTAAATATTAAAAAATATTATTTGGTTCATTGTAATTAGAAATAAAAATAGATCTAGTTTCCTATGACTCAGGATTCCTACTTTTGCATTCTAATGCCCTACGTAAAAAAGGACATCATTTTCTTGGTGTTACTTCTAGAAGGCCTTGAAGGTCTTTAAAAAACTGGACAACTTCAATTTCTTTGGCATCAGTGGTTGGGGCATAGACTTAGAATATTGTGCTTTAAATGGTTTATCGTGGAAACAAACTGAGATCATTCTGTCATTTTTGAGGTTGCACCCAAGTACTGCTTTCTGGACTCTTTTGTTGCCTATGAGGGCTACTTCATTTCTTGGCCACAGTAGTAGATGTAATGGTCAGCCAAATTAAAGTCAGGGCTTCCATATAGCTCAGAGAGTAAAGAATCTGCCTGCAATGCAGGAGACATGGGATTGATCCCTGGGTCAGGAATCTCCCCTGGAGAAGGCAGTGGCAACCCACTCAGTATTCTTAACTGGAGAATTTCATGGAGAGAGGAGCCTGGTGGGCTACAGTCCATGGGGTCGCAGAGAGTCAGACATGACTAAGCAATTAACACACAAAAATTAAATTTGCCCATACCTGTCCATTTTATTTCACTGATGTCTATAATGTCGATATTCAGTCTTGACATCTCTTGCTTAACCATGTCCAATTTACCTTAATTCATGGACCTAACCTTCTAGATTCCTGTGCAGTATTGTTCTATACAACATCAGACTTTACTTTCACCACCAGACACATCCACAACTAAGCATTGTTTCTGCTTTGACCTAGCTGCTTCATTTTTTCTGGAGCTGTTAGTAATTTCTCTACGCTCTTCCCCGGTAGCATATCAGACACCTTCTGACCTGGGGTCTCATCTTCTGGTGTCATGTCTTTTTTGCTTTTTTTAAGGGTTCATGGGATACTCACTGAAAGGATATTTGAATAAAAGGTAAGTTTGGCCTTGGAGTATGAAATGAAGCATAGCAAAGGCTAACAGTGTTTTGTCTAGAAAATATGCTAGTCATAGCAAACACCCTTTTCCAGGAACCCAAGAGAAGACTCTACACATGGACATCACCAGATGGTCAATACTGAATTTAGATTATTGTGTTCTCTGCAGCTCCAGAAGGAGAAGCTCTACATAGTCAGCAAAAGCAAGCCCCGGAGCTGACTGTGGCTCAGATCATGAACTCCTTATTGTAAAATTCAGGCTTAAATTGAGAAAGTAGGGAAAACCACTAGGCAACTCAGGTATGATCTAATCAAATTTCTTATGGTTATACAGTAGAGGTGACAAATAAACTCAAGGGATTAGATCTGATAGACTGCCCGAAGAACTGTGAATGGAATTTAATAACACTGTACACGAGGTAGTGACCAAAGCCATTCCCAAGAAAAAGAAATGCAACAAGGCAAAGTGGTTGTCTGAGGATGCTTTACAAATATCTTAAGAAAGAAGACAAGTGAAACCTAAGGGTGAAATGGAAATATATGCAAATGAATGCAGAGCTCCAAAGAATAGCAAGTAGAGAAAAAAAAAAAAAGTCTTCTTAAATGAGCAATGCAAAGAAATGAGGAAAACAATAGAAAGGAAAAGACTAGAGATATCTTCAAGAAAAGGTTAGTTTTTATTTCAATCCCAAGAAAGAAAATGCCAAAGAATGTTCAAACAATTGTCTGCTGCCTGCTAAGTCACTTCAGTCATATTTGACTCTGCAAAGCTATGGACCACAGCCCGCCAGGCTCCTCTGTTCATGAGGATTCTCCAGGCAAGGATACTGGCCCTCCTCCAGGATATCTTCCCTAATCAAGGATCTAACATGTGTCTCTTATGTCTCCTGCTATGGCAGTCAAGTTCTTTACTGCTAGTGCCATGTGAGAAGTCGTCAAACTACCGTATTATTGCACTTATATCATATGCTGGTGAAGTTATGCCCCAAATCCTTCAAGAGAGATTTTAGGAATACATGAACCAAGAACTTCCAGATGTACAAGCTGGGTTTCAAAGAGGCTGAGGAACCAGAAATCAAATTTCTAACATTCATTGGATAATGGAGAAAGCAAGGGAATTCCTAAAAAGCATCTAGTTCTGCTTCAGTGACTACATTAAAGCCTTTGACTGTGTGTATCACAGCTTACCTTGGAAAATTCTTAAAAAATGAGAGTACCAGACCATCTTACCTGATTCCTGAGAAACCTGTGTGTGGGTCAAGAAGCAACTGCTAGAAGTGGACATGGAACAATGAACTGGTTCAATATTGGGAAAGGAGTATGTCAAGGCTGTATATTGTCACCTTGCTTATTTAGCTTATGCACAGAGTACATCTTGTGAAACGCCAGGCTGGATGCATCACAGGATGAAATCAAGATTGCCCGGAGAAATTGCAATAACCTCAGAAATGCAGATGATACCACTCTAATGGCAGAAAGTAAAGAGGAACCAAGGAGCCTCTTGATGAGGGGGAAAGAAGAGAGTGAAAAAGCTGGCTTGAAACTCATTCTTAAAAATACTAAGATCATGGCATCCAGTCCCATCACTTTATGCTAAATAGAAACAGAAAAGTGGAAACAGTGATGCAGATGGTGGCTTCAGCCATGTAATTAAAAGATGCTTCTTGTGACAAGTAACAGAAGCAGAAGATATTAAGAAGAGGTGGCAAGAATACACAGAAGCATTATGCAAAAAAGATCCTCATAAAGACCCAGATAATCACGATAGTGTGATCACTCAACTAGAGCCAGACATCCTGGAATGCAAAGTCAGGTTGGCCTTAGGAAGCATCACTATGAAAAAAGATAGTGGAGGTAATGGAATTCCAGTTGAGCTATTTCAAATCCTGAAAGATGATTCTGTAAAAGTGCTGTACTCAATATGCCAGGAAATTTGGAAAACTCAGCAGTGGCCACAGGGCTGGAAAAGGTCAGTTTTCATTCCAATCTCAAAGAAAGTCAATGACAAAGAATGCTCAAACTTCTGCACAATTGCACTCATCTCACATGCTAGTAAAGTAATGCTCAAAATTCTCCAAGCCAGGTTTCAACAGTATGTGAAACATGAAATTCCAGATTGTCAAGCTGGATTTAGAAATGGCAGAGGAACCAGAGATCAAATTGCCAACATCCACTGGATCATCAAAAAAGAGAGAGTTCCAGAAAAACATGTACTTCTGCTTTATTGCCTACACCAAAGCCTTTGATTGTGTGTATCACACTAAACTGTGGAAAATTCTTAAAGAGATGGGAATACCAGACCACCTGACCTGCCTCCTGAGAAGTCTGTATGCTGGTGAAGAAACAATAGAACTGGGCATGGAACAATAGACGGGTTCCAAATCAGGAAACGAGTATGTCAAGGCTGTATATTGTCACGCTGTTTATTTAACTTATATGCAGAGTACATCATAAAAAATGCTGGGCTGGAAGAAGCACAAGCTGGAATCAAGATTGCCGGGAGAAAGATCAATAACCTCAGATATCCAGTGACAACCCTCATGGCAGAAAGTAAAGAAGAACTAAAGAGCCTCTTGATGAAAGTGAAAGAGAAGAGTGAAAAAGCTGGCTTAAAGCTCAACATTCAGAAAACTAAGATCATAGCATCTGGTCCCATCACGTCATGGCCAGTAGATGGGGAAACAGTGGAAACAGTGACAAAGTTTATTTTAGGGGGCTCTAAAATCACTGCAGATGGTGACTGAAGTCATGAAATTAAAAGACACTTGCTCCTTGGAAGGAAAGTTATGACCAACCTGGACAGCATACTAGAAAGCAGAGACATTACTTTGCCAACAAAAGTCCGTCTAGTCAAAGCTATGGTTTTTGCAGTAGTCATGTATGGATGTGAGAGTTGGACTATAAAGGAAGCTGAGCACCAAAGAATTGATGCTTTTGAACTGTGGTGTTGGAGAAGATTCTTAAGAGTCCCTTGCAAGGAGATCCAACCAGTCCATCCTAACGAAAATCAGTCCTGAATATTCATTGGAAGTACTGATGCTGAAGCTGAAATTCCAATACTTTGGCCACCTGATGCGAAGAGTTGACTCATTTGAAAAGACTCTGATACTGGGAAAGACTGAAGGCGGGGGAGAAGGGACTGACAGAGGATGAGATGGTTTGATGTCATCACCGACTCCATGGACATGAGTTTGGGTAAACTCTGGGAGTTGCTGATGGACAGGGAGGCCTGGTGTGCTGCAGTGGATGGGGTCGCAGAGAGTTGGACATGACTGAGAAACTGAATTGTCATGACAAGCAAAGCTATGACAAACCTAGACAGTTATTGAAAAACAGAGACAACGCTTTGCTTACAAAGGTCCATATAGTCACAGTTACGGGTTTTTCCAGTAGTCATGTTAGCATGTGAGAGTTGTTCCATAAGGAAGACTGAATTCTGAAGAATTGATGCCTTCTAACTGTAGTGCTAGAGAAGACTCTTGAGAGTCCTTGGACTCTAAGGAGTCCAAACAAGTCAATCTTACAGGAAATTAACCCTGGATGTTCATTGCAAGAACTGATACTGAAGCTGAAGCACCAATATACTTTGGCCACCTGCAGGCCAAATCCACCAACCTGCACACCCACAACAGTTGCAATTCAACCACAAGAGGACACATGCAGCCCATAGAGGAGATACCCCGGGGCACCTGGCTCCAGTGACCAGCGTGGATTGTGCCCCTGAGCCCCATGAGATATAGTCAGATTCATAGATTCCGAGGAAAAACTGGTGGTTGCAGAGAGAAGTGGGAAGCTGGGAAAAATAGATGAAAGGAGTTAAAAGTTACAAACTTCTAATTATAAAATAAGTAAGTTACTGGAAATACAATATATAGTCAATAATATTGCAATAAATTTCTGTGTGACAGAGGGTTACTTGTCTTTTTGGTGGGGGAGGGGTGACTCATCTTATTCTAATGATCAATTTATGGTGTAAATAAGCATCAGATCACTATGTCATATACCTGAAGCTAATAATATAATATAGTATGTCATCTATTCTTCAGTGAAAAGAAAGGAAGAAAATTTGAGTGTATTTTTTTCCCCCACTGAGCCTAATGCCTTCCACATGAAACAAAGCATTAAAAAATCTGTGAAACTGAGCAATGAGATTAAGGAACATGGATTTTGCACTTTAGGGCAAAGCTACAATATATAGAATAAAATGTATTTTAAGTTTGCTCCAACTGTTCATGAATCTCAGTGAAAGTATTAATATCAAGTAACAAAATTAGCAGTGAAAAGTCACCAGTCTTTCACATTCTGCTTATTGAAGTAGTCCTTCTTTTTAAGGTACCCAATGAACCTTCCCTCTTCATTGACTTAACCATATTTTTAACCATTTTTCTCAGTAATGTCTTTGAGTTATATAATTTTAAACATTTGGGTGTCCAAGGGCCCAGGCCTTAGATTTCCTGATTTTCACTTCCAGCCTCATAGTATTAATATCATCTCTGCACTGAGGCATGAATAGACCTCTCATTTGAACTTGATAATAGTGTGCCAAATATTCATGTGACATTCTGCAGGTAATTAAATGTTTAGTATATTTATCCATCATATATATAAAACTGAATTCCAGATATGCCCCATCAAAATACTGGCAATTATTCTTATAGCTGCTAACAAAGAAGCTTGAAGTCTCTTTTTACCTCTATCACAGGAAGGTATTTATACAACATTTTTTATGACAAAATGTATTGGGCTTCATATCACATCATAGCATTTACAATCCTCTAATATGCTATATCGGAGAGGGCGATGGCACCCCACTCCAGTACTCTTGCCTGGAAAATCTCATGGGCGGAGGAGCCTGGTTGGCTGCGGTCCATGGGGTCGCTAAGAGTCGGACATGACTGAGTGACTTCATTTTCACTTTTCACTTTCATGCATTGGAGAAGGAAATAACAACCCACTCCAGTGTTCTTGCCTGGAGACTCCCAGGGACAGGGGAGCCTGGTGGGCTGCCATCTATGGGGTCACGCAGAGTTGGACGTGACTGAAGTGACTTAGCAGCAGCAGCAGCAGCAATATGCTATATAAATTACTTGGTACTTTTTGGTTTGTTATCATTCTCCTACTGCCAAAGAATGAGGGTAGATATAATGCTTTTTGGATGTGTTTATCTGGGGCCTGAGATGTGCACTGGGTTGCTGGTCTGAGAAGTGAGATGACTGGATTTAAAGATGTTCCCTAAATTCCCAAGGACCATTTCCTGTTTTTGACCTGTAATTTATGAATCAGGTACTGAGAATGAAAGGGAGTGGGGAGACTATGAAATAAAATCTTACAGATTCTTAGAAACATTTGTGCCATCCAGCCACTTCCAAGGATGATGATCCCCTTTTTTCGCTAACCCAATCCAATGATTGTATTTTATTTTTGATTGAATGAAGACCTGTGGAAAAATTAGAATCACTAGCATTATTTGTAATATCAATAATACAGTTTAGTACAGGGAACTGTCATAAGATGCTGAGCACATTTGTTTTTGAATACCCCTATGACAAATAGAGTAGACACTAATTTCTCCATTGTGAAGAAAAGTGAAAGTGGAAAGGCCTCATGAATGAATCACTCTATTCCTCATGTCTGGATGAAATATATAAAAGAATGAACATGAAGGACTTTTAAAAAATCACTATGTAAAATAGATTACATAGGCCAACATGACTGCTCTAAACCTAGTACTTCTCTTCATAAGATACTTTAAAGAATACAAAAAGACAAGTCTGAAATCTGCAGATGTTTGTAGTGATTTAGTTTGATGAACAAATAAAATAGCTCTATAAATCAATAAGAAAGCAAAGTTATTCAATAAGAAAAATAAGCAAAACTTAATAACCTATATTTCAAATAAATAAAACACAGGTGCTAAATGTGGAGATATAACAAGCTCACTAGATGTCAGGGAGATGCAAATCAAAAGTACAAAGATATATTGACGCTATTCACTTGGTGAAAAATTAAGAATAACAACACCAAGCTTGTTTGAAGGTAGAGAACAAAGGTATCTTTAAAACTGTTGCTAGGGACTTCCCTGGCCATCCAGTGGTTAGGACCTTGTTCTTCCATGGCAAAGGGGCTGGCCTTAATCCCTGATCAGGGAACTAAGATCCCATAAGAAGCCAAAATTAAACAAACAGACAAACAAACTTCTGCTAAAATTATATTGAAAAATAATTTGTAAATATTATATGAAGTTGAACCCTTACATACCTAGTGCTTCCAATCCTAGGGTGATAAAACATAGGGCAGAAGGAAAAATCTTGCAGAGATGTGTTTAAGAATGTTTAATGAAGGACCGTTCATAACAACAAAAGCTGGAAATGACCCAAATTCCCATCATCTAAACTATGAATAAAGTATATCTGCAGTACAGAATATCATGCAGGCGTAAAAAATGAAGAAACTTACCTACAAGTTTTAAAATAGGTCATCCCATTTACTTGCATGTAAACTTAAGTAAATAAATTGTCTTAAGCATTCTCTTTGTCTATAAAATGGGAATCATATTATCTGTTATGGAGATTTTGTGTACTGAAATAATGCAGGCAGTGTCTGAAACATCTTTGACAAACAATATTGTTAGTTACTTGTAATCATTATTCCAATTGGTGTATTTTACTCACATCAGTTATTTTTGAACAGACACAAATGTGAAGCAGTAAATTCTTTTTCCTAAAAGTAACATCTCAGCCTCTGTTTCTCTCATAAACACATACACAAGTCAATATTTTTACACCATAATAAAATTGTATAAGAGGAATATTTTAATAGTTTATTTTTAAAGCCTAGGAAAAATGTATGGGTATTGTAGAGATATGTCAAAAATATACTTTATTAGTTCTAGAACTTTGAAAAAGCCTTAAATGTCTATTAGTTCTTTCATTTATATATTTTTGCTAGGTGTTAGGTACATAAATGCATAAAAACCAGTCTCTCTTTTCAAATATCATTGGATTTAAGTCACTGTCCTAATTACATTCTTATGCTCTGTGACACAGCAGAAGACAGAAAATCTTAAATGTTAGTGTGGGAATAATGCTCTTCTAGGACAAAGTCCTAGAGTCCCAGAGTTTGCAGAGTGTATAGTTCACAGCTTTTAATACTGACAGCAAGGCTATCACTAAATGATGTAATAGAGCATGAAGCAAGGCTTTTGCTCTAAACAACATCAAAATTTTTTCAGAAATTTCAAAAGAACTAGAATAGTTCATGGAAATACAGAAATAACAGCATAAGCAGATTCACTGAAGCTCTAAGTCCAGAAACTTCAATGGCAGGAATACAACTGAAGAGAACAGAATTGGAAATTACAAGAAAAATATGGATTAAAATAAACTCTCAGGGGTAAAATAAAACTCATATCACTTGGGAACTGATTACAACTGAGGTTTAAATTGATCAAGGAACTTGTAATCTGTATCTGGATATTTGTATTTCTTTGGCTTCATATCCCACTACTTAGTAAAAATTGATTCATTCGTATTATTATGATGATAATATAACTTTCATAAGCAAGAAAACGTAGGGCTTTAACCTGTACTTCATAAGACACTAATATAAATAACATTTCCAGGACTAAATATTAAGAATTAAATTCAATGCCTGAATTGAATCATTAGAAGGAAATTTACATAATCTGTTAGATACATTTTATATTCTCAAATCTTATAAGTGATGGGAAATGTGATCTAGATTTTCTCTTTCATGAAAAAGAAGCTTCCTCTATCACTCAGGATTATAAGTAAGGTAAAAATTCATTTTTGAAGAGTCATTCATTCACTTTTATTTTCATTCTATATTTCCTATGATCATAAAAATAAACAACTCATCCTTCTCTACAAATGTGTTCCTTCCCGAACACTGATGGTGAAAGAATAGAACTCAATACAATGAGATGTTGTCTCTTTTAAACTGTTCATATCATTGAAGGCAGTTTTTCATTTGCCCTGAACTAGCCCCTAGTGGCTGAATACCGAGCAATCTGATGTATACTAAAATGTGAAGAGGCAACACATATAAATCAAAAGACTGAAAATCATCCCATGGCACCCACATGCACAGGAAAGCTATTTCTCTTGGTTTAACAAATAATTCTTCCAAGTCTGTTACACCTGTGTCCCCTCCCCTGCAGGTAAGTCTGTACCTATATGGACCAGGGCTTCAAATAAAACTGATGAAATAACATTGGAGGAAAAGCCTATACAGTTATCCTAACTTAAGACATACGAACTCTAAAGCACTTATTCAGATGTAGTAAACATACCTGTTCCTCTTGGTCATCAATCTTAATGAGACTAGCGTCCAGGTCTTGGCATGACTTCTTACTCTCCTTCCAAGTTTTCTCTTCTTTTGAAAAATAGTAACAGTCTTTTCCACAGCAGGACCACTTTCCTTGACATGTACCATAGCCTTTAACTTGAAAATAAAAGCCACCGTCATCCACATCTCAAGACCATTTAGAGAACTGCACTTTTCTGTATTTCACTGCTTACTTCAAACTGCATGAACTCTCCTTCACCCCCAAAGTTATGTTAGGAATAGCTGTCCTGCCAAACTCTGTAGGTAAGAATACTGTTGAGCCAGAGACTGTCTCTGACAAACCCAAGGCCATTGTTAAGATTGATAAATCTTGACTTCTTGAACACAAATAGACTACAGAAAAATGGAGCAGTTCTCCCTGAAAGAAGAAATCCATCAGTGTAAGTATACAGAAATAGTATTAATTCCAGGCTTCTCTGTGGCTCAGACAATAAAGAATTTGCCTGCAATGCAGGAAACTCAGGTTCAGTCCCTGGGTCAGGAAGACCCCTGGACAAAGGAATGGCTGCCCAACCCAGTATTCTTGCTGGGAGAAACCCATGGACAGAGGAGCCTGGTGGAGTCCAGGAGTCACATAGACTCAGACAACGACTGAGAAGCTGAGCATGACATAACCATTAATTCCAAGGAATCTATATTGGCAAAAATTCATCCACAAGCACAAAATAATCAAAACAATATAAAGGGCTAATAGGAGCTTCTTACTTTGGAAAGTCTGTATTCAATTAACTATAACTGATAAAATTGATTTGATAAGAAAGAATGAGCATAATTAAAGGTCCTAACAAAGTTGAGTGTAAAATTTTACAATACTGAAAGGGCCTTTGAATTATGTTGCTGGAGAAGACTCTTGAGATTCCCTTGGGTAGCAAGGAGATCAAACCAGTCAATCCTAAAGGAAATCAACCCTGAATAACCATTGGAAGGACTGATGCTGAAGCTGAAGCTCCAATACTTTGGCCACCTAATGCAAAGAGATGACTCATTGGAAAAGACCCTGATGCTGGGAAATGAGAGGAGGGTGGCAAAGGATAAGATGGTTAGATAGCATCACCAACTTAATGGACATGAATTTGAGCATGCTCCAGGAATGGTGAAACACAGGGAGGCCTTACGTGCTGCAGTACATAGGGTCACAAAGAGTAGGACTGGACTTAGCGAGTGAACAACAACACTGAAAGCGTACAGAAGGGGATAATTCCATGAAAAAAATCCATCAGCTATCAGCCTAAATATTTAGTACTTACTTGTGCCAAGTGGTAAAACTGAGTGATCCTCAGCTCCTGGTATAGAAGCATTCCTTTCACTTGTGTTTTTCATATCTTGTATATTGCATTTAGAATTTGTCTGAAAATCTTCAATCCATATTGTAAAAATAGGAAAATGAATGGCTTTAATAGATCATTTTATTACAATCATTTAATTCTGAATTACAAAATAAACAATGTTGACTAGGTGAAAGTATGATCAGAGAAAATGTAACGTTAAAATATTTTAAACATTAAAATATTTTAAAAAATATTTTATTTTTATATATACCTATAAATTGTTATACTTATTTTAAGTATGTAAAACAGTAATCAACATTTATAAAACAGAGAATATAAACTGTAAATAAACGGCTTTTATGCCTTCTACTCTTCAAATAAAGATTTTTAAATTTGTGAAATTTAGTATTCACTATTTCATTTAGCATTTAGTATTTTCATTTAAGGGTAACCCAAGGAATTTGGCTTTTTTTAGCACAAGTTTATAATGGATTCATTGGACACCTATGGGAAAAGAACTCAGAGGGCTACTTCTAATGTGGAAAAAGTGAGTTAAAAATCTCTGAGAAACAGCCATCTTTTCAAAAAATTCTTGCATAAAAAATGTAAAAGCAAAAGTCCGTTCTATACCTCTGTGTGGCTTCAGAGGGAGAGGGAGAGGGTGGGAAGATCTGGGAGAATGACAATGAAACATGTATGCAATCATATGGGAGATGAAGCACCAGTCTATGTTCAATACAGGATACAGGATGCTTGGGGCCGGTGTATGGGATGAACCGGGGGGATGGGCAGGGAAGGGAGGTGGGAGGCGGCTTTAACATGGGGAGATTGTCTACACCTGTGGCTGATTCATGTCAATGTATGGCAGAACCAATACAGTACTGTGAAATGGAATAAGCATTAAACAACAACAACAAAAAAATGTAAAAGCAAGCATAGGAACATTTTTCAAAACACTGGATAATTTGTTACAAAATTGAGAATCTTTGTTTCAAACTGTGCTAACACTCATCACCATTCGGCCAAATGCAATGTCTACTTGTAAAAAAGCTCTAGAAACATTAATTGCACAGTCTCTTAATGTTCTTGGTTACAATAAATATCACTGTTGCTCCGATTCATTAATCCATTCCAATGTTTATATTTTGGACCTGAATTTAAAAGACACACCAATACTTCTAGTTTCTAAATACTGCCATTTCTTGTGATTAGTAGACATCCACCTCCCTTTCCTTTTTGTCTATCTAAGCCCACACAAGAAGCAACAGTTAGAACTGAACATGGAACAACAGGCTATTCATGTCAATGTATGGCAAAACCAATACAGTATTTTAAAATAGAATAAAGTATTAAATGAATAAAAAAATAAAAATAATAAAAATAATTTGGTGGGTTTTTTTAAATTATTATTTCTTTATTTATTTTTGGCTGTGCTGGGTCTTCATTTCTAGGTGTTTATCATCACCTTGTTTATTTAACTTATATGCAGAGCACACCATGTGAAATGCCAGGCTGGATACATTACAAGCTGTGATTAAGATTGCCTGGAGAAATATCAATAAATACAGATATGTGGAAGATACCACTTTAATGACAGAAAGCAAAATGGAACCAAAGAGCCTCTTGAAGATGAAGGAGGAGAGTGGAAAAACTGGGCTAAACCTAATATTAAAATAAATAAAAAACTAAGATAATGTCATCTGATATTATCACTTCATGGCAAATAGAATGGGAAAAGGTGAAAGCAGTGACAGATTTCTTCTTCTTGGGCTGTAAAATCACTGTGGATGGTAACTGCAGCCATGAAATTAGAAGACAATTGCTTCTTATCAGGAAAGCTATGACAAACTTAGTATGTTTAAAAGCAAAGACATCATTTTGCTGACAAATGTCCACATAGTCAAGGCTATGATCTTTCCAGTAGTCACGGATGAATGTGACAGCTGGACAGTAAAGAAAGCAGAGCTCCCAAGAATCTATGCTTTCTAACTGTGGTGCTGGAGAGAAGACTCTTCAAATTACCTTGGGAATCAAGCAGATCAAACCAGTCAATCTTAAAGGAAATCAACCCTGAATGCACTTTGGAAGGATTAATGCTTAAGCTGAAACTCCAGTACTTTGGCCAAGGGTGCAAACAGCAAACTCATCAGAAAAGACTATGATACTGGGAAAGATTGAAGGCAGAGGGGAAGAGGACGGCAGAGGATGAGATGACTGGATGGCATCGCTGATGCAATAGACATGAACTTGGGCAGACTCCAGGAGATGATGTGGGACAGGGAAGCCTGATGTTCTAGTCCATGGGGTCATGAAGAGTCCCACGACTTGGTGGCTAAACAACACCAACAAGTGCATGCACTTCTCATTGTGGTGGCTTCTCTTGTTGAGGAGCATAGGCTCTAGGGTTCCAGGGCTTCAGTAGTTGCAGCACATGGGCTCAGTAGTTGCACTTCCTGGGCTCTAGTGCACAGGCTCAACAGTTGTGGTGCATGGGCTTGAGTCACATGTGGAATCCTCCCAGACTAGCTGTTTAACCCTTGTTTCCTACACTATCAGGCAGATTCCTCACCGCTGAGCCACCAGGGAGGATCTTAAAAAGTTTATATCATGTACTTTTACCCAAATTTCAGAAACAAGACCATCTTGTGAGTCGTCAAGAATCTTGTTTTAGATTGATATGTTGAGATAAAACCACAGACATTTTGTAGGTCCTTACAGAATGGGAAAGACTAGAGATCTTTTCAAGAAAATTAGAGATACCAAGGGACACAGCGACTGAACTGAACTGAAGGCCACACAGTAGAGAACTAATTTGGGCAAGACTTCCAACAATTTGCAGAATAGTCTTTAGGCACATCTGAAAATAGCCAACTCTGATAGACATGTATCACTCATCTCATCACATTGCCTTCCCACAAACTTCTGAAAGTCCAATAACAAAAATGTCACAAAACTGTTCAGATACAAATTAGTGCTGATAGACATTTACAGTTCTCATCACCATTATGCTCTTCAATACTATACAATGTGTTTATTGAGTCACATTCTTTTCCTAATTCAATGGCTATTCAGTCTTTTCCTAATTATCTATGACCCCCTCCTGACTCTCTCTCAAAAGATGGTTTCATCAGCTATCAGTACTTCACATAGAAACAATCACCATCAAGGCCTAGTTTCCCTCACTTTCTTGGTTCCATTTTTATATATACACAGGTATCCATCAATCTATTGCACAAAAAATTTGTGCTTGCCACTGGACAAATCTGAAATTCTCACCCCTAGTCTTTGTCAACTAAATATATATATATATATATATATTCACAATTTAAAAGTTGAGAGTTATGTTATATTTAGTGGGAGTTTTTCTGACTTCAAACCCTGGGAAGAAAGTACTTCAGGTAACTCTGAAAGAACGACTCTGAAAAGGTGAGGGCGGGAGGGAGAGATAGGTTATATAGCAGTTTGGCAACAAAAGGCAGGTAGTCTAAACTTCAAAAGATTATCGTTATCTAAGCAATAAAAGAAACTAGATATTTCAAGTTAAGAAATTTGGCATTTTTCTTTGTACAGGAATATACAAGAGTCTAGGCTCACAGAAATCACTCTTTTGATACGCATCTCAGCTATCTGGGGCCAGTATGCTGTGTTTTCATATACTGAGTGTCCTTGGGGCTCATAGTATGGAGTAGCTACAGTTTGATGGCTGCTAAATCACAGGTATTGTTTTGCTTCCTGAGTTCCCTCAGGACTCACCAGCTTACCATCCCTGATGCCTACAATCACTGATGATTGTGACATCCTTTGTTTACTGACATGGCAGGCAACACTTCATTTCTCATCTGTATATAATCCCCTATCTGATCTTTCCAGTCTACCTTGACTGGACTTTCCAGAATCCAGATCTGCTCCTGTAATATGAGTTATGTTTTTCCTTAGTGTAAAATACTTCAATTGTTTCCTTTGTTTTTATGGCAAATTTAAAATTTCTTAACATGGTACAAGGGCTTCCCAGATGGTTCAGTGGGTAAAGAATCTGCCTGCGATGCAGGAGATATAAGAGATGTGGGTTCGATTTCTGGGTCAGAAAGATCCCTTGGAGGATGGTATGGCAACCCACTCCAGTATTCTTGCCTGGAGAATCCCACAGACAGAGGATCCTGGCAGGTTGTAGTCAACAGGGTTGCAAAGAGTCTGACATGACTGAAGTGACTTAGCATGCATGCACACAACATGGTACAAAAGATTTCCGGGAAGTTGCATACCTAGCCAAACTTACTGCTAGCCACTATTTTTTTGGTCCAAAACCTGAATGTTCCCAGCATGTACATCTGTCCATTTTTCATGTTATTCTTTACCTGAATGAGCCTTCTCTACCCTGAGCCTCCTAATTATTTCTACCTTCCCTTTTTATCAGTTATTAAATCCTACAGGAGAGCTTTCTTGACCTCAGCATGCTATATGCCATTCATCTGATATCTTCATGCCATCGTCCTTATACTAATAATATTTTATTTTAAACACTGGTTTTTTTAAGAAAAATTTTCCTTGAAACTGAGCTCATTGAAAAATGACTTTTCCTCTAATTTTTATATCTTTGATGCCATACATAGTTCCTAATCCATAAGAGATCCTCAAAATTGTTTGTTGAATGAGTGAAACAAAGAATTAATAATCATGAGGAAAAGATGTTGGAAATAAGCATTGCATAAGAATTTTTTTAAATTTATATGAACTATGTAAAATTGATAACATTTGATCATATATAAAATGAATCATTTATTTTCCTTTGTAATTTAAACATTATTATCTTTAAGTATATAACGGTATGCTTAATGCATATAATAATGAATGTAATATTCAAATAAATATTTTCCCAACTCTTTGATCATATAGAAAACCTCATCCTACTTGAAAAATAAGTTCCACTGTGTATGTAAACAACACCATATAATCAGCAAGATTTTTGTCCTATTACACTTATCACACTATTCTGTGTGGCATAAACACTCAGTCTCAGCAAAATAATAAAATCATCATCATCAGTATTATCATCGACACCATCCAAAGTCACTAATGATTTCTATACAACTTTATATCAACAGAAGTTCATTAGTTATACTATCTCATTTTTCATCCTGACTCTTTCACTCATAAGAAATGTGTATATATGGTACTCACACATATATCCTAATAATAATATTTTATTTTAAACACTGGTTTTTTTAAGAAAAATTTTCCTTGAAACTGAGCTCATTGAAAAATGACTTTTCCTCTAATTTTTATATCTTTGATGCCATACATAGTTCCTAATCCATAAGAGATCCTCAAAATTGTTTGTTGAATGAGTGAAACAAAGAATTAATAATCATGAGGAAAAGATGTTGGAAATAAGCATTGCATAAGAATTTTTTTAAATTTATATGAACTATGTAAAATTGATAACATTTGATCATATATAAAATGAATCATTTATTTTCCTTTGTAATTTAAACATTATTATCTTTAAGTATATAACGGTATGCTTAATGCATATAATAATGAATGTAATATTCAAATAAATATTTTCCCAACTCTTTGATCATATAGAAAACCTCATCCTACTTGAAAAATAAGTTCCACTGTGTATGTAAACAACACCATATAATCAGCAAGATTTTTGTCCTATTACACTTATCACACTATTCTGTGTGGCATAAACACTCAGTCTCAGCAAAATAATAAAATCATCATCATCAGTATTATCATCGACACCATCCAAAGTCACTAATGATTTCTATACAACTTTATATCAACAGAAGTTCATTAGTTATACTATCTCATTTTTCATCCTGACTCTTTCACTCATAAGAAATGTGTATATATGGTACTCACACATATATCCTAAGACTGTGATTGCCAGTAGAAGAAACAGGCATACAATTCCCAGGATTATTGCAATGATAAGCCATGGAGATTCTGTACAAAATCAAAAAGCAAAATATATACATACATATATATATATATATACATATATATACACATATATATATATGTATATATAAATACATTAAGCATCAAACATTTTTAAAAAGCACAGAACTAGAACAAAATGGAAATTTGTTCTGGAGTTTAAAATTAATATCTATAATTACTGTGACCACAAATCTCATTACTACTATGTTTGTATATTCCTCAGTATATTAGCGCTGGAAAAAACTGTTGAGAGTCCCTTGGACTGCAAGGAGATCAAATCTACCAGTCCTAAAGAAAATCAACCCTGAATATTCGTTGCAAGGAATAACGCTGAAGCTGAAACTACAATACTTTGGCCACTTGATGAGAAGAGCTGACTCATTAGAAAAGACTCTGATGCTGGGAAAGATTGAAGGCGAGAGAAGGGGATGACAGAGGATGAGATGGTTGCATGGCATCACCAACTCAATGGACATGAGAAAACTCAAGGAGACAATGAAGGGCAGGGAGGCCTGGCATGGTGCAGCCCATGGAGTCACAAAGAATCAGACATGACTGAGTGACTGAAAAGCAACATATAAGGGTTTCCCTGGTGGCTCAGTGGTAAAGATCTACTTGCAATGCAGGAGCTACAGGAGATCCCCTGGAGGAGGGCATGGCAACCCACTTCAGGATTATTGCTTGGAGAATCCCATGGACAGAGGAGCCTGGCAGGCAACAGTCCATAGGGTCTCAAAGAGTCAGACATGACTGAAGCAACTTAGCACATATATACACCTCAGTATATAAAGAATGAGGCACGTAATGTAAAATATGTGTGGACACAATTATGGTTTCATTTTTTCTTACTTAACATCATAATATTTTCAGAAAACAAGAAAACAAATGAAAAAGAAACTTTACCTTTCCTTTTGTGACCCCGATATCTTTTGTCCTTCTTTTTCTTTGAATACAGGAATTTTGGCTCCGTGTATATCACTTTCTCCTGGCTCATTTCTGAGGGCTGGAGGCAAAGAACACAGCAAGAATCCTTTGCAGCATTGAATAAGGCATTTTAATAGCATTGAAAAATGGCAACATTTATCATGAAATAACAGAAAGAGCTAAATGAGAATCAGCATGATAATCTGAAATAAGTGATGCCAAGTAACTATTGATCTGAAAATATCAGAAAAAAATACTTTTAAAATTTCTCTTTGAGATGACTTACAACAGTCTGTACATGATTTACTAGCAGGCCATTACAGTTCATGGGCATGCTATGGTAAGCTTTTACTGTTTTTAAAATAAATTAATTCATTGCAACAATTTAGGAAATGGTACGTTTTATTCTCACATTAATATCTAGTATTATAGCTTCTCTTGCAAATTGGTATTTGGTCACTTAGTGCCTGTATCATGCCAAATGGCAACCATAGTCTGAAACTGAATAGAGTAATCCCCCTTTAGGACAGACACATACATTCAAATTTAACAATCTTCTCAGTTTGAGAAAAAGGCAGAAATTGTGGGATTCAAGAAAAGGCATTGTAGGAAGTAACATCAAACAACTGAGGCATAATTTGTAATTCTAACACCACAGTTCAAAAGCATCAATTCTTCAGCACTCAGCTTTCTTCATGGTCCAACTCTCACATCCGTACACAACTACTGGAAAAACTGTAGCTTTGATGAGAAGGACCATTTTCAGCAAAGTGATGTCTCTGCTTTTTAATATGCTGTCTAGAAGCAAACATCTTTTAATTTCAGGGCTGCAGCGATTTTGGAAAAGAAAGTCTGTCACTATTTCCATTGTTTCCCCATCTATTTGCCATGAAGTGATTGGACCAGATGCCATGATCTTCATTTTTTAATGTTGACTTTTAAGCCAGCTTTTTCACTCTCTTTTTTCACCTTCATCAAGAGGCTCTTTAGTTTCTCTTTTCTTTCTGCCATAAGGATGCTGTCATCTGCATATCTGAGGTTATTGAGATTTCTCCCCAAAGTCTTGATTCCAGCTTGTGCGTCATCCAGCCCAGCATTTCACATGGTGTATTCTGCATAGAAGTTAAATAAGTAGGGTGACAATATACAGCTTTGACGTACTCCTTTCCCAATTTGGAAGCAGTCACTTGATCCATATCCAGTTCTAACTGTTGCTTCTTGACCTGTGTACAGGTTTTTCAGGAGGCTGATAAGGTGATCTGGTATTCCCATCTCTTTACTTATCTTCCACAGTTTGTCATAAACAAAAATATTTGGTTCAAATGAATAAATATATGTAAGTACATATTAAAGTATATATTTATATGTAATATATATTTAGTTCAAATATGTGTATTATATCAATTGCTTCTAAAATTACAAAATATGATTTTTTGCCTACACTCAGTTTATATAAACACTTCCACAAAAAATATATAATGCTGTCTCTTCTGTAGAAATATAAATAAATGACTAAAGAGGAAAAACATTTTTCAAAAACTAACGTTTTTGGTAACTCAATAGAAAGAACCAGATAACTGGTCTTCCTAAATAGATTTTATTCTTGGTTCTTAAAATATTAATATCATAGTATTTCACC
>SJYC01122193.1:0-19697 GCA_006408675.1 Madoqua kirkii | reverse complement strand
ATGAATATACTACCAACGGTTTTTCAATAAATATTCTTTCTACCACAATGACAAATTACAAAGTAAATCCTTTTTCAAGGACATATTTTCCTAGCTCACTGATTTTTATCTAGTTACTTTATAATTCAATAACTGTCTACCCAAATAACAAGAAAATACATTTGTTATATAAACCTGGGTATATTTTAATGGAAAGATAATCATATTATCCAAACACTTGAACTTTTTTATTGCATTTAACTTTAAGACAAGGGAGTTCAAGCTTTGCATAATTAGCTGCTAACCAATTGGCTGCCACCCCTAGAGGTGAGAGAAAAAAACCCACAAATTTATATTACCTAAAAAATAGTTAAATATTCCCCAAAACATTTGAGTATATTTAAAACTCATATTCTGCATATTAAATATTTTGACCCATAGGGTCAAACAGGGTTAACATTAGATATTAATTAACATGGACCCCAAAGTGAATTCTTTCTTGCAATGGTACAAAATCCTTGTAACTTTCTACATGGTCTCCCACTAGCAAATTCTCCTTTACCTGCTTTATCCTTCTTTGTTCAACAGCGTGGCGTAAATGCACACCCACAGTGCTTGATAGTACCTGTGTTTATGCCTTGAGACTTCACCAACAGGAGGACAAGCTTGGTCAGGAGCACAGCTAGGATGAGCTCACTCTGCTGGCCTTTCACTTCTGCTTTGAGACTAGGACGTCCTTTTTGAATGTATGACCGGCCTCAGAGAGACAATGTCAGAGAAAAAGATAGCCAATGATCAAACGGCCTTCAATATCCCCACACAGAAAGTTTCCACTGGTGTCAGTATCTCAAATACTCCACACTCTGTCAGACAAGAGTCACAAAGAACTAAAGCCTCAAATTTTGAGGACATCTGTAGATGAGTTCAAACTTGAACTTTAGCAGTTACCATAAATCGGAATAAAATGTTCACCTCAGGATCTCATGAGATTAGAAAATGGTTAACAACAAAATAAAAGGTTATATCAACAAAAACAAAAGGGGAAATATCCATGTTCTACCTGACATGATTCATACATTTTTCTTTTTAAAGAATGAAGATAAATCCTTAAAATATATACATATCAGATAAGAACTGTAAAAATAAGTAAATGTCAAAATGTGCATAAGCAACTTATATCTTTAACAAACATTTTGATAACCACATTGCTTGACAGATTGCAGTAATATAAATACATACATGATTGGGTTGGCCAATTTGAATAATAATAGATTTCTAGTTATTTCTTGTCTTCTCTTTAAATTATCTAAAGAAGCAGATAAATAATAAATAGAAATCAAGAAAGAAACAAAGGGACAGGCTCTAAATGTTGAGTGGGGTTGAATGTAGTCCTCTTCAGGCATCAAAGTAAAAAATCATCTGTTCTAGTTATAGCCAAAATTGTCAGAGCATGTATTTATAAATTTTGATTTGTTTAATTCAATGAATAGTTCAATGCCTCCATTTAACCCTAGAAGTATGTATTAGACAGAAACAAAAGTGTTGTTTTATTTTTTTATCAACCGCATTGATCTGTGCATCAAAGGACCTCTATGTCCGATGCTTTAAAATTCTTCTTGGAAATGTATAGTAATAACCAAAACCCACTTCTATGCCAGCTAAATGGTTTGAAGTCTTTTCAAAAGCACTTTTCCATGGTTTATGTTTCCTTCCCCTATTGCCTCCAAAGCAAAGCTGTCTTATCTCCTTTAAATAATGGTAGCACATTTGAAAACTTCTACCTTTTGTCCTTCTATGTTTGTCTGTGACTTATTTTTCTTTGCTAGGATCTCCTGGGTTGCTTTGGGGAGGAGGTTTCTAATATAAATAAAGACAACACGGAAAGTGTTCTAGAAATTCTCTATGCATGAGGACTTTCTCATAAAGGCAAAACTGTTTTCAGGCATACTTGTGTGCCATGAACTTCAAGGCTCACGGATGTAAATACTTGGCTGTCCATCTCAATTTACACCTTCTATATCAAATTCTCCAATTCTAAAATGTGTCATTGAACAGAAATGCATTTGATAACTATTTGTTTTGTGACTAAATAGATTGAAAACTTCTACCTTTTGTCCTTCTATGTTTGTCTGTGACTTATTTTTCTTTGCTAGGATCTCCTGGGTTGCTTTGGGGAGGAGGTTTCTAATATAAATAAAGACAACACGGAAAGTGTTCTAGAAATTCTCTATGCATGAGGACTTTCTCATAAAGGCAAAACTGTTTTCAGGCATACTTGTGTGCCATGAACTTCAAGGCTCACGGATGTAAATACTTGGCTGTCCATCTCAATTTACACCTTCTATATCAAATTCTCCAATTCTAAAATGTGTCATTGAACAGAAATGCATTTGATAACTATTTGTTTTGTGACTAAATAGCATTCTTATTGGTAAAGTATATTTAAGACAGTAAATTGACTTTGAACATGTAATCTAGGGGTGAATACATGATTTCCGTGCTCTCGGTGCAGTGATATCATCCAGTGGTATGGGTGGTCAGAGCTGACTGCAGTTCATCCTTGTGACTTTCTCTGTAGCAACAGTGAGTGAGGCAGCTAACTTTGGAAGCCTCATCTTCTTCAGCAACATCGGGAATACCTTCCACACAAGTGTAGTCTGTTGGGAGGCTTAAGGAATCTGCTAGGTGGTATTTAATAACGTTTTACTGCAATATAATTCTTTACAATATTGTGTTAGTTTCTTCTGTACAATAACTGTCTTACATGGTAGTGTATACATGTCGATTTTAATCTACCAATTCTCCTCACCCTCTCCTTCTCCCACTGTGTCAACATGCCCGTTCTCTTCATCTGTGTCTCTATTCCTGCCCAGAAATAGGTTCATCTGTACACTTATGTGTGAAATCTTAAAAAAAAAAAAAAAAAAAAAAAAAAACTAGTACATACAAACTTACTTACACAGCAGAAACAGACTTAGACTGTTTCTTAGACTCAGACTTACAAAGACTCACAGACTTAGAGAAAGAATTTATGGTTACCAAGGGGAAGAACAGAAGAAGGTGATGGGGTGGGAGTTTGATTAACATGTACACACTGTATTGTGTGTAGCATGAAGAGGTAAATAAAAAGGTACAACCTAGTTGTAGTACAAATATACAGTTAGCCTTAAAAATGCATTCCAATATACTATGAAAATGAAAGTGAAAGTCGCTCAGTCATGTCTGATTGTTTGCAACCCCATGGACTGTAACCTGCCAGGCTCCTCTGTCCCTGAAACTCTCCAGGCAAGGATACTAGAGTGTGTTGCCATTTCTTCCTACCGGGGATCTTCCCAACCCAGGGATTGAATCCAGGTCTCCTGCATTGCAGGCAGATGCTTTAATGACTGAGCCACCAGAGAAGCCAGTTTATATTAGGTACAGACAAATATTGTTTGATTCCACTTACACAAGGTATCTAGAATAGACAAATTCATACAGTCAGAAGGTAATGATATACTAGTATATGCCAGGGCTGGAGGATAAGTGATGGGGAGGGGGAATGGAAAGTTAGTATTTAATGAGGACAGTTTCACTTTAGGAAGGTGAAAATCCAAGAGATGCATAATGGAGAGTTGCATGACAATGTAAATATACTTAGTACCACTGAACTGTACACTTAAATATGGTCAAAATAGTACGTTTGACACTATCTGACTTCAATTACAATAAGAAAAAAAAATAATGAGCACACTGCTCATTTGAAATATGTATATTTCAAATATATAAAGGGCCAACTATATAGCATAACTTCATTTCAGTTCAGTTCAGTCACTCAGTCAAATCCAACTCTTTGCAACCCCATGAACTGCAGCATACCAGGCCTCCCTGTCCATCACCAACTCCCAGAGTTTATCCAAACTCATGTCCATTGAGTCAGTGCCATCCAACCATCTCATCCTCTGTCAAAAAGGGCCAACTATATAGCATAACTTCATTTCAGTTCAGTTCAGTCACTCAGTCAAATCCAACTCTTTGCAACCCCATGAACTGCAGCATACCAGGCCTCCCTGTCCATCACCAACTCCCAGAGTTTATCCAAACTCATGTCCATTGAGTCAGTGCCATCCAACCATCTCATCCTCTGTCATCTCCTTCTCCTCCCACCTTCAATCTTTTCCAGCATCACGGTCTTTTCCAGTGAGTCAGCTCTTTGCATCAGGTGGCTGAAGTATTGAAGTTTGAGCTTCAACATCAGTCCTTCCAATGAACATCCAGGACTGATCTCCTTTAGGATGGACTGGTTGGATCTCCTTGCAGTCCAAGGGACTCTCAAGAGTTTTTTCCAACACCACAGTTCAAAAACATCAATTCTTCTGTGCTCAGCTTTCTTTATAGTCCAACTCTCACATCCATACATGACCACTGGAAAAACTATAGCCTTGACTAGACAGACTTTTGTTGGCAAAGTAATGGTAAAAAAGCATATTAAATGCTTTTTAATATGCTGTCCAGGTTGGTCATAACTTTCCTTCCAAGGAGTAAGCATCTTTTAATTTCATGGCTGCAGTCACCATCTGCAGAGATTTGGGAGCCCCCCAAAATAAACGTTCCCACTGTTTCCATTGTTTCCCCATTTATTTGCAATGAAGTGGTGGGACTGGATGCCATGATCTTAGTTTTCTGAATGTTGAGCTTTAAGTCAACTTTTTCCCTCTCCTCTTTCACTTTTACATTGCTCAACAGTCTGTAAAAACAAATGGGAAAAGAATTTGTAAAAGAATAGATACATGTATATGGATAGCTGAATCATTCGACTGCATGCCTGAAACACAACACTGTAAATCAACTGTGCTCCAGTAAAAAATAAAAATTTTTAAAAACATGTTCATGTATGGAAAAACCAATACAATACTGTAAAGTAACTTCCAATTAAAATAAATACATTTACATTTTTTAAAAAAACAGAAAATTGACTCAAAAAACTAACATATATTTACAGTAATGTGTTGTCTCCACTGATTTTAAAAGTTGTACAGATTTTACGGTTATTATTGCCTAATAATAAGCCCCATGGACTGTATCCCACCAGGTTCCTCTGTTCATGGAATTTACCCAGCAAGAATACTGGAGTGGGTTGCCATTTCTTCTCCAGGGGATCTTCCCAACCCAGGGATCAAATCCAGGTCTCCCACATTGCAGGTGGTTTTTTAAATCATCTGAGTCACAAGGGAAGCCTCAATTGATACATCTGCATTTCTAAAAACTTGGGGTAAGTCACCAGTGACAACAAGGAGGTCAAACCAGTCAATCCTAAAGGAAATCAACCCTGAATATTCATTGGAAGACTAATGCTGAAGCTGAAGCACCAATACTTTGGTCACCTGATGCGAAGAGCCAACTCATTAGAAAAGATCCTGATGCTGGGAAAGAATAAGGGCAGGAGGAGAAGGGGGTGACAAAGGATGAGATGAATGGATGGCATCCCTAACTCAATGGACATGAGTTCCAGTGAAATCCAGGAGATAATAAAGGATAGCAAAGCCTGGCATACTGCAGCCCTGGAGTCACAAAGAGTTGGACAGGACCTAGTGACTGAACAACAACCACGGAAAAGCAGTTATTAGTGGTATTCAATCCTGAGCCTTTTAAAATAGGCTTCTGGGTTTATGGCAATTGAGACATATATGATAGGTTTTAGAGATGATATGGGGTGGGAGGGGGCTTCGGCATTGGGAGAACGTGTACACCTGTGGCTGATTCATGTCAGTGTATGGCAAAACCAATACAGTATTGCAATGAAGAATAAAGTAAAAAGAAAAGAAAAGAAAATCTTTCTAACTGTATAGATTTGAATATTTTTCAACAGTATCTACAGCCAGTAAAAACATAAAATATTATCAGACTATGAGAATATCACATCTTTGAGGATTTTTTTGTTATCTTTTAAACTATTTTGAGTAAAGAATGAGGCCCTTATTAGTTATTTGATTATAAACACATTTTCCCCTACTTTCCTGTCCCTAAAACATCCACATATACCCACCCAAAATACCAATGTATTTTTAGTGCTTTTTATAATGTTTTCTATACTTCCTTTTTTTCATCCAGTTTTGTTTAGCCTTTCTTGTCCCACTAAACTATAAATCGTGTTTCACTATTTTTACATACACCAAGACTAACCAGTATCAAAGAAAAAGGATAAACTACTGTTCTTGATTGAAAGGGCAATAAATTTATAGAAACCAAGATGCAACCTCAAGATGAAACAAATTAATAACTAAATAATATGAGACACAAAGAGAGAAATATTCCTGATAAGGGAGGAAACAGGCAGAGTGCACACAATTTTGAAATAAATTTTCAAAATAAGTTTGTAATTTTTATTCTTGTATTATGTATTTCTTATAAGCAGTTTTCATCTATTTGTTTGTTTGTTTTTCATTTTAAAGGTGGTAAAAATTAGGTGAGTATGAAGAAATTGGGTCCAAAATTCTTGGTTATACTAGAATGTAAGGAAAAGAGAAAAATGAGTTAACTAGCAAATAAATAGGAATGTATGTGACAAAAAATAAGAGACGAAGGGAGATAATTTGCTTTATTTCAGATCTTTAAAATGTCTCCATATGTCATTTTTGTTTAATAACATGTTGTTGGTCATTATTGTTCTGTCATGTCCAACTTTTCGCAATCCCATGAACTGCAGCAGGCCAGACTTCCCCATCCTTCACCATGTCCTAAAGTTTGTTCAAACTCATGTCCATTGAGTCGGTGATGCCATCCAACCATCTCATCCTTTGTCGCTCCCTTCTGCTCTTGCCCTCCTGCCCAGCATCAGCATCTTTCCCAGTCAGCCGGCTCTTTGCATCAGGTGGCCAAAGACACCCCCATGAACAGTATGAAAAGGCGAGGAGATAACTACTATATTGAAACATCAAAATTTAAATTATTTGGGAGCATTTCTGCTTACAGTTTTGTCTTTAATAACAAAAGATTGAGGTTTTTATTTGCCTTCTCCAGTTACTGCTTCTGCTGGCAATTTTTCTGCCTTATCTATTTAAAAAACAAAATATTAATAGTAAGTATTGACAAGGATGTGGAAAAATTGGAATCCTTGTGCACTGTTGGAGGGAATGTAAAACAATGCAGTCACTTAAGCATCTCATCAATAACCTCTATGTGAGCCCTGAAGAAGACACATATCTCCTGTAGAGCTGAGATCACTAAAAATTAAATTCAGAATTTCAACCTGCTTCTAGCTGAATCACAATACAAATTAAACTGTCAATCTGAAAAGGTGCCTACCTTTAAAGTGAGGGCATGAACGGGCCAAGAATGAGATCTTCTAAGTTGGAACGGGGGCATTAGGAAGACCCTGGTGAAGCTGGAGACACCTTTTTTCTTTTCTTCTTGAAGAACTTCCTTTAGGATTTCTCTTAATGCAAGTCAAGAAATGGAGAATTCCTTCAGATTTTCTTTGTTATCTTTCCCTCATTTCTGGAAGACAGCTTGGTCAGGTATAGTATCCTTGACAATTTTTATTTCAACAGTTTGAATGTCATACCAGTCTCTCATGGCATGCAAAATTTCTTTTGAGAAATCTACCTGTTGTCTTGTGGGGGTTTTCCTTCATGTAATGAGTTGCTTTTCTTTTGATTTCCTTCAAAATTCTTTCTTTGTCTTCAACTTTTGGCAATTTATTTATAATGTGTCTTCTTGTTTTTGTTGTTGTTATTCAGTTGCTATATACTCTCTGACTCTTTTGAGACACCACGGACTGTAGCCTGCCAGGCTCCTCTGTCCATGGAATTTCCCAGATAAGAATACTGGAGTGGATTGCCATTTCCTTCTCCAGGGGATCTTCCCAACTCAGGGATCGAATCCGGGTCTCCAACATCATAGGCAGATGCTTTACCGACTGAGCCACCAGGGAAGCCCAGGCTTTCTTTACTCCTTATATTTTATTTTTGCTTCTCTGACTGGATAATTTCAAATGACTTATCTTTCAGTTTATTGATTGTTTTCTGTTGGTTGTTTGATCAAATGAAGTTGAAGTTCATTATTGATTTCTTCAGATTAGTCATTGCATTATTAAATTCTAGAACTTTTGTTTGGAAATTCTTTTTAATGAGTTTAATTTCTCTTTTGAATTCCTTGTTTTTGTTCTTTTTTAATGCAGTTTTCCTAATTTTGTTAGTTGTCCATCTGTGTGTTATTATAGGCCACAAAATTTCTTTAAGAGGATTATTTTTGAATTCTTTGTCAGATGGTTCATAGATCTTCATTTCTCTGGGGTCAGTTATTGGATCTACACTAGTTTCCCTTATTGATGTCATGTTTACCTGATTCTTCATCATCCATTATCCTTGGTATCTGCACACTTGAGTAAGCCATCTTCTCATCCAGACTTTATATGCTTCATTTGGAAGAAATCATCCTACATCAGTCAACTCAGCTTGGGGTTCTGCATGGGTCAGCTGAGAGCACTCTTAGTCAGGCAAGGTTGCCACTGGGGTTTCTATTTGGGCAAGGGCATGCCCTGAGCTCTGAGGTTGCATGATGCCAGCAGCTGAGAGCAGTTGGACTACTACCTTAAATTTTGCCCAGGCAATTGTAAGATAGGTTCTGTGGATGCTCAGACACTCTGTTCAGACTTCCTAGTTGAGTGGGATTATGTGTTCTACTCAGCTGCTGGGCAGATCTGTAAACTTGCTTGCCTGCCTGGGCAGGGCCTGAATTGAGGACCATAGCATTGCAGCTCCATAACTGGGTACCTACATCTGGTGGAGCTGCCCACTAAACTCCTTAGCCAGATGGGGCCACTGACTCAGCTTTGCAGATGGGCAGAGCACTGCCTAGGCTTTCTGCTTAAGTGTTATCATATGATGGCCTATGGGATAAGCTATACTGGTTGCCAGATGTTCTGATTAGGCCTCCTGGTTGGGTGGAACTAGAGGCTATCTTGAGCCATAGACCATCTTTGAATCTGTTTCCAATCCAGTCAGAGGCACAGAACAACAGTTTCTATGTTGGTACAGCTTCTTGGCTGGGGACTCAAATTGGGAGGGACTGTTGACTGGGATCCCCTGACAGATGAAGCAAATGGGCAGAGCTGCTCAGCTCAGATGGGCTGTGCTCTATGCTCAGGCGTTTACTTCAAACCAGGCTGTAGGGTGGCCTATGCAGACTCCTGGATGCTTTGGTCAGGCATTGTTGAGTGGGACTCAAAACTACCTTTTGAAATGCATAAAGCCACAAACCCACTTTCCTGTTCAAGAAGGGTGGCAAATCAGGCTCAAAGAAAGGGTCAGCTGGTCAGCTGGAGACCCAAATGAGGCAGAATTTTGCACTAATCATCCTGGTCAGACAGGGCCATCAGCTCAGCTCTACTGACTGGACTGGCTCCTCAATTGCCACTGTAGGCAGACTAGGCTTGAACTACACAACTTCCAGACACTATGATTACATTTACTGGTTGGGTGGGCCTGGGGGCTGTATTCAACAGTAGGGGGGCTATGCAATCTGAGAGAGACAGTAGAACAGGCCTGCACATCATGTCATTTATTGTTATTCAGTCACTCAGTTGTGTCTGACTCCTTGTCTGCAGCCGCCATGGACTGCAGCCTGCCAGGCTTCCCTGTCCATCACCAACTCCTGGAGTTCACTCAAACTCATGTCCGTTGAGTCAGTGATGCCATCCAATCATCTCATCCTCTGTCATCCCCTTCTCCTCCTGCCTTCAATCTTTCCCAGCATCAGGGTTTTTTACAATGAGTCAGCTCTTTGCATGAGGTGGCCAAAGCATTGGAGTTTCAGCTTCAGCATCAGTCCTTCCAATATTTTTGTTGCTTAGAGGCTCAAATTAGGCATAACTAAACAGGGAGTTCTCTGGCAGACAGGGCCTCATCTTATATCTGCAAGTTACAGTGGTCCCCAACCTTTTTGGCACCAGGGGCATTTCACAAAGACAATTTTTTCATGGACTGGGGTGGAGGGGATGGTTTCAAAATGACTCAAGCACATTGCATTATTTGTGCCCTTTATTTCTCTTATTATTACATCAGTTCCACTTCATGTCATCAGGCATTAGATCACGGAGCTTGGAGTGTGTATGTGTGCTTAGTTGCTCAGTCGTGTCTGACTTTTGTGACCCCATGGACTCTAGCCCACCAGGTTCCTTTGTCCACTGGGATTCTCTAGGCAAGAACACTGCAGAAGGCAAGAATATGTGCACTCCTCCAGGGGATCTTCCCAACCTAGGGGTCGAACCCAGGTCTCCTGCATTCCAGGCAGATTTCTTACCAAATGAGCCACCAGGGAAGCCTCTGTACAAATGGACTCAGTTGCTGGCTGGGATCTCTACTCAGGCAGCACTGTGAGGAGAAGTATGGTCTGCCGAGATGCAAGTGCTGCTGGCTCCAGTAAGTGCTGGTTGCTCCAGCACTAAGCTCCATGTCCTTTCTCTGTTACAATCTGATGTCCATGCTGAAACCCTACAGATTCGTGCATCTTCTTGATGTGAGACCCAGATGAATCACTCAGGAAGTGATCCACAGTGCTGGGAAGCTGGATGTCCACTTTGGGTTCTCTTCTACCCACTGGGAGGAGTTGTAGGCTCAGGAAGACCCTCTGCAGTGCTGAGCTGGGGGAGGGACAAGTGGTCAGATTGTGACCATTCTTTTCATCTTTCTATGCAATCCTTTCCCATCTCCATGAACCAGTGGAGTACTTGAGCCTCTGCCCTGTCTTCTGGGATTTTTGTCATAATGTGTTGTCTATAATTAGCTGCTAATTGGTCTTCGTGAGAGATTCTGCTTTAAAATATCTGAATTCTGCAGGGATAGTTAGAGACTTTGGGATCGACATGTACACACTGCTATATTTAAAATGGATAACAAATGAGGACCAACTATATAGCACAAGGAACACTGCTAAATGTAATATGGCAGCCTAATGGGGAGGGGAGTTTGAGGGAGAATGGATACATGTAATCTCAGATATGCAGATGACACCACCATTATGGCAGAAAGTGAAGAAGAACTAAAGACCTTCTTGATGAAAGTGAAAGAAGAAAGTGAAAAAGTTAGCTTAAAGCTCAATATTGAGAAAACTAAAATCATGGCATCTGGTCCCATCACTTCATGGAAATTAGATGGAGAAACAGTGACAGACTTTATTTGGGGGAGCTCCAAAATCACTGTGGATAGTGACTGCAGCCATGAAATTAAAAGACGCTTACTCCTCGGAAGGAAAATTAAGACCAACCTAGACAGCATATTAAAAAGCAGAAACATTACTTTGTAAACAAATGTTCATCTAGTCAAGGCTATGGCTTTACCAACAGTCATGTATAGATGTGAGAGTTGGACTGTAAAGACAGCTGAGTGCTGAAGAACTGATGCTTTTGAACTGTGGTGTTGGAGAAGACTTTTGAGAGACAGCACCACCTGTTAAAGAGACTGTCTTTACTCCATTGTATGTTCTTGTCTACTTTGTCTAATATAAGATGCCCATATGTGTGTGGATTTATCTCTGGGCTCTGTTTTAAATGTATAAGAACAAATATTTTATATATGTATTTATATGTATATGTGTGTGTATTTGTATGTATATGTATGTGTAGTAGCAGTAATGAATCTATAGACATATCTCAGAGATCTTATGAGTTTTGTTCCATACCTCCAGAACAAAATGACCGTTGCAATAAAGTGAATCACACAATGCTTTTGTTTTCCCTGTGCATATAAAAGTTATACTTACACTGTAGTGTAGTCTATTAAGTGTACAGGAACATTATTAGGAGAATCACTGACTGAAACCACCCATCCTGGCCAGGCAAAGTAGTAACATTTTGCATGAGTTATCTAACCACAGGAGGTTCTGTTAAGGAACATGGAACTAATAAGTTACCACCAATTGGAAGAATTTGGGAAAAGTCAAAACGTGAGAGAAGATGTCAGTCCATATGTGCTATGGACTCCCAGAATCTTTTAGACCTAGATCCCAGTCCTGGCCACTCCTTCGTGGCCTCGGTTTTCTCACTTGTAAAGTGGGGCAATTATAATCCCTTTTAGGTCTGTTGTGGCTATAGAATGATGCAACACACACAGAATGCTCATCCCAGCTCCTGGCCAGACCCAGAGCTCAAGATCGGGGCCCTATGAATATTATTTGGAATCAGATTATGGGATGCTCCCTCTCTAGGGAGTAGAGACAGCTGGTTTGCTGAGTCCTTCTTCACTGCAAGATGCAGTGCCACCAGGAAGGCCCTGGATTATAGGGATTGGCTAGAGACAACAAGAACCTAACCCTATCACCATAAAACATGAGACAGAGAGCCATATGACAGAGCATTTCTATTGTGTTCCCTTATCTGGCTGCTGTCCACCAAGTTACCCCTTCGTAATAAATTATCTTACTTTGTCAGCATGTGTATCTTCTCAGACAATTCATTTCTAAGGTTAGACAAAAGACAACTCTAGGTCCCTGCAAGGGGTCTGCCTTCCTGCAACAAATGGCAACCTCTTCTCTATGACTGATATCTTGACCACTCGAGGTACTCACGAACCAGCTTGTCCACTGACAGATGAGACCCAGTAACTGCAAACAGGGCCCTTTTGTCCCTGCTTTTCTCCTGATGTAGATGACTGGCCAGAGAACCCCAACTGGGTAAAATACATGAGACTTTATTGATCTCTTCTCCTTTCCTCTCTCTTTCCTCTTTTCAGCCCCTTCTATCCTCCATTTTTTTGATGCTATCTAGGTAGTAGATACAGGAGTCTGGTTAAAGGGTCTCAACTTAATCTGAGGATCTGAGCCTGACTACCTCTAGCGAATGAAGAACTTGAATTCTGGCCTGGTATCTGGTTTCTGGTAGGGCCAAGTTCCAGTCTTACCTTACTGGAAGCCCAGGGAAAAGTCTCACAATACCTAGGTGTGTGCAGGTAACAACAGACATCCATAAGTTCAACCTTTTTGTTCCATCTCTTTCTCCTTTTTCTTTAAACCTAGCCTCCTTTCCTCCCTTTGAAATCTCTGAAGACCTATGATATTTCTGTTTAGTCTGTCAGTATTCAGATCTGAAGTTCTGTGTCTCCATAGGAGGTTTTCTAAGAAACCACAGTTTTGTTTTTATGGGCATGTCTGATCAGGATCTCCATGCTTGTCTGTGTTCTATATTTTATGTTCTGTGTTGTTATTTCTGATGGCTATTCTGCCTTGTAAAATGGGAAATTCTGGTTCTGTTCCACTGCAAAGCCCTCTTGGTGAATTCTGTCTGACTGGAAAGATTTTAGCTATGAACCTATAACTAAGATGATATATTTTATTATAACATTAGGTGGCTACCATATTGTTTACACTGTAGAGAAAGTTGGTTTAGGTAAACTCTTGAAAATTCCCAAACTGGCTCTTTTGCATATACATTTAGTAAAAGCTAGCTTAATTTTTTTTTTCCAGAATTCTTGTCCTAAAGGAAACTGTCTACTAGGAGGACTTGATTTTCTTTCCCTGTGATTTGAGACCAGGGCTCTCAGAATCATATATCTTATCTAGACCATCTCTAATTCCTGAAACTGAAAGAGAGAGAGAGAGAGAGAGAAAGAGAGAGAGAGAGAAGAGAGCGGTAAAGAAGCCATCTAAATTTTAACTATTCCAACTATTATTTATAACTACTGAATTTATATGTTAACCTTTGATTATGACTAATTTTAGAAAATAAGGCTATCTTGTGTTTGTTTATGTTTATATGTGCTTTATCTTTGTTTTTAATCTTTTAATTAATAAAATTTAATTGTCCACATGTTCTACTTAATTGACTTAAATAAAACTAAGTTCTTATATAACTTCTGAAAAATACAGAAGATAACTAGCCTGTGTTTTCAGGTTCATGTGAACTGGGAAACATTCAGTACTAAGTTAATTGTTGTTGGTATTGTTTGTGTTTCGTCTATTTGTGACCCTATGGACTACAGCACACCAGGCTCCCCTGTCCTTAACTATCTCCTGTAGTTTGCTCAAATTCATGTGCACTGAGTTGCTGATGTTATCTAGCCATCTCATCCTCTTCTGCCCTCATAAGTTCTTATATAACTTCTGAAAAATACAGAAGATAACTAGCCTGTGTTTTCAGGTTCATGTGAACTGGGAAACATTCAGTACTAAGTTAATTGTTGTTGGTATTGTTTGTGTTTCGTCTATTTGTGACCCTATGGACTACAGCACACCAGGCTCCCCTGTCCTTAACTATCTCCTGTAGTTTGCTCAAATTCATGTGCACTGAGTTGCTGATGTTATCTAGCCATCTCATCCTCTTCTGCCCTCTTCTCCTTTTGCCTTCAATGTTTCCTAGCATCAAGATCTTTTCCCATGTGTTGGCTCCTTGTATCGGATGACCAAAGTATGAGAGCTTCAGCTTCATATTCTAATGAATTTTCAGGGTTTATTTCCTCTAGGATTGACTAGTTTGATCTGTTTGCTGTCCAAGGAACTCTCAAAAGTCTTCTCCAGTCCATCTTCTTTATGGTCCAGTTCTCACATTTGTACATGACTATTGGAAAAAACATAGCTTTGACTATACAATCTTTGCTAGTTGATCTAATTCAGATAGACATGCCTTTAGAATTGTCAATAGAGCAAGACTCTGTGGGGCCTTGGAGTATAAACCCTTTCTTTGTTCTCTCTTTTTTTGTGGAATGTAGACTTTATTCAAACTCCTTGAACTTCATCTGTTCTAAAGGTAAGATTCAAGTGGTTGCTAAGGGAGAGAATACAGAAGCAGAGAAGGAACAATCAAATGATGATGCAGGCTTGGGGCAGAATCCTGATGCCTCTTCCAGGAGTAAATGCATAACAATATATCTGAGTCTTCTACAAAACTTTGGCAGCCACCCAGATGGAGGATGATAACTTCAGGTTGAGACTAATATCTCTGCAGCATCACTCTGTTACATCTTTACCAATCAATCAAAAGAAAGTCACACGTCTTGCAGCCTTACCTCAATGTTTGCTTCCTTTTCTGGGTCTGGTGATGACCATTCTGTTGGGCCTCCCATATGTCCCCTGTCTGTTTCAACTGCTTACAAGATTCATCCTTGACAAAGTCTAGTGGTTTCAGACTAAATTCTTTTTACTATCTGGGTAAATGCTTGTTTCAGGAACAGAATACTTCAATTTAGATCAAGCAGAGAGAGACTACTACTCTACTAGGCAGTACTAAAACCACCTCAGCAGGAAGTAGTTATGTTGCAGGAAAGGGGACTCCTTTCAGGGCCCAAAACTGGGCTCCTATCTAACACTCAGAAATGAATTGTCCGAGGAGACACATGTTCTGACAAAGCAAGATATTTCATTGAGAAAGGGCACCTGGGTGGACAGCAGTAAGGTAAGAACCCAAGAGGACTTGCTCTGCTGTGTGGCTTGCAGTCTCAGCTTTTATGGTGATGGGATTAGTTTCCTGATGGCTTTTGGCCAATCGCTCTAATTCAGAGTCTTTCCTGATGGCATACACATCCCTCAGCTAAGATGGATGCTGTTGAGAAGGATTCTGGGAAGTGGACAGACACATGGTGTCTCCTTTTGACCTTTCCCGAACTCTTCAGGTTGGTGGTGGCTTATTAGTTCTGACTATGGTACCTGGCCAGGGTGGGCGGTTTCAATCAATGTGCTTCCCCTAAGAACTCCCCACTGAGAGACTTCATACTCAAGATACTTATTGGGAATTGGGACAGAGGTCTCTTTCTTCTGTAACTTCTTCCTGCTGTGCATGGCTGTAGGCCTACTTAGCAGAGCAGAAGTCTCTTTCTACATGATCTAAGTTGGAGTGTTCCACATATGAAATCAGCTTCCACCCTTGTACTAACAGCAATTTAGTTTAAAACTGTAGGCTCCTCTCAGAGATGAAATAGAAAGGGGCCAAACAGGAGACCTAACAAGATGGTCATCACTGGTTCCCAGAAACAGGAGGCAACATTTGGGGTGAGGGCTGCAGAGTTTGTGACCTTTTTTTTTTTTTTAATTGGCTGCTGGTGAAGCAATAGAACTATGCTACAAGAATCTTGTGTTCAGTCTGAAGTTATCATCCTCCACCTGGATGGGGGCTCCAGTTCTGTAGAAGTCAAAGACATTGTTATGTATATTTCTTTGAGTAGGAACAGGACGCTGTTTCAAGGCTGTACCACCATTTGATTGTTTCTCCTCTGTTTCTGTATTTCTTCCCTTCCCTTATTAGCAATAGTTTGAATACACACTTTTGGACCTAGGGAAGGTCAAGGAGGCTGAATGAAGCCTATATCCTACAGACAAGAAATGGAGAACACAGAACAGATCGCTACTCCAGAGCCACAAAGTTCTACTCAGTTTTAATTTAGGGAACTAGGCAACTATGACTGCGATAACTTCCTGTCAAAATGGAGCATAGGACTGCCTCAGCTTGGAGAAGAGACACTGAATTGAAAGTAATCCTGAGTTCCAAGTCCTAGATCTGAGCCTTTATGATTAAAATCTCAAACCCTTGGTCTGGCATTTTGGTGTAACAGACCCAATTAGAAGTAGTTGGAGGAGTGATAACTGGAATTTAGTAGACAAAATATATCTCATTTCCTTTTAGAAGAATAGGCCTGAAACCCAGTCTGGACTTGACACTTCAGGGAGATTTGTAGCCAGGTAGCCAGTTGCCTAGTTTTATAAAAAGTAAGGTTGCAGTTACTAGCTTCCAGCAGACATTATTTAGAGAATGGTGGCATGCAAGCCTGACACAACTCAGAAAACTCAAGTGTTTAGCAATACAAGGTCTAATCTGAAAGTACACTCATAGCTTCCCCTAGTTACATCTTAGGGTATCTGAACCATGGCTACTCTATTTGACTTCTAATTGTAAACATTTCCTTAATAGCCAAAGCAGATTTCACCATTAATAATGTCAGTGTTTCTCTAGGTATGAGAAAATACAAGAATTGGGACTCATAAAATCTCCTGAAGAGATCTAACTATCTTAAGGCCTGTTCTGTCAGTTTTTCCCAGAGCACAGAGTGCCTCATTTCTGATTTTCACACTGAACTCTTCAGGGGCGTTGAAACTCAGAAGTTAGAGGGACCATGATTTAATCTTTGTAGATGTAGATGGCAAGTGTTAGTCTTCAGTTGGTAGAGCCCATTTTTACTCATAAACTTGACCATAATTTTGAGGGGGCTATTTCAGGACCATTTTATTCCATGGTGCTTTAATCTCAGGTTTGGCAAAATTTTTGATGACAGGCCAATCAATGTGCTGTTACTAGACTAGGCCATAAAATAATATCCAAAATTCTCTGGACCAACTATCTTACTAGCCTCTTGGCCCAGAAAAATGTTCCCTTTGGTTGCTTCTTCCCATATCTAGAGTTACACTGTTACCATCATCAATCTCATATGGGACTATATATTATTGTATTAGAGGCCTCAGACACACATTTGACAGTTTCGGTTCAGTTCAGTCCTTCAGTTCTGTCTGACTCTTCGCGACACAATGAATTGCAGCATGCCAGGCCTCCCTGTCCATCACCATCTCTCAGAGTTCACTCAGACTCACGTCCATCGAGTCAGTGATGCCATCCAGCCATCTCAATCTCTGTCGTCCTCTCTCCTCCTGCCTCCAATCCTTTCCAGCATCAGAGTCTTTTCCAATGAGTCAAATCTTTGCATGAGGTGGCCAAAACTAAAGCTTCAGTTTTAGCATCATTCCTTCCAAAGAAATCCCAGTGCTGATCTTCTTTAGAATGGACTGTTGGATATCCTTGCAGTCCAAGGGACTCTCAAGAGTCTTTTCCAGCACCACAGTTCAAAAGCATTAATTCTTTGGCGCTCAGCCTTTTTCGCAGTCCAACTTTCACATCCATACATGACCACAGGAAAAAACATAGCCTTGACTAGACGGACCTTAGTTGGCAAAGTAATATCTCTGCTTTTGAATATACTATCTGGATTGGTCACAACTTTTGTTCCAAGCAGTATGCATCTTTTAATTTCATGGCTCCATTCACCATCTGCAGTGATTTTGAAACCCAAGAAAGTAAAGTCTGACACTGTTTCCACTGTTTCTCCATCTGTCTCCAATGAAGTAATGGGACCAGATGCCATGAACTTTGTTTTCTGAATGTTGAGCTTTAAGCCAACATTTTCGCTTTCCTCTTTCACTTTCATCAAGAGGCTCTTTAGTTTTTTTTTTTTTTCACTTTCTGCCATAAGGGTGGTGTCATCTGCATATCTGAGATTATTGATATTTCTCCTGGCAATCTTGATTCAGCTTGTGTTTCTTCTAGTCCAGCATGTCTCATAATGTACTCTGCATAGAAGTTAAATAAACAGTGTGACAGTATACAGCCTTGACGTACTCCTTTTCCTATTTGGAACTAATCTGTTGTTTCATGTCCAGTTCTAATTGTTGCTTCCTGACCTGCATACAGATTTCTCAAAAAGCAGATTAGGTGGTCTGGTATTCCCATCTCTTTCATAATTTTACACAGTTTATTGTGATCCACATAGTCAAAGACTTTGGCATAGTCAATAAAGCAGAAGTAGATGTTTTTCTGGAACTCTCTTGATTTTTCCATGATCCAGTAGATGTTGGCAATTTGATCTCTGGTTCCTCTGCCTTTTCTAAAACCAGCTTGAACATCAGGGAGTTCACAGTTCATGTATTGCTGAAGCCTGGCTTAGAGAATTTTGAGCATTATTTTACTAGCATGTGAGATGAGTGCAATTGTGTGTTAGTATGAGCATTCTTTGGCATTGTCTTTCTTTGGGATTGGAATGAAAACTGACCTTTTCCATTCCTGTGGCCACTGCTGAGTTTTCCCAATTTGCTGGCACATTAAATGCAACACTTTCTCAGCACCATCTTTCAGGACTTGAAATAGCTTCACTGGAATTTCATCAGCTCCACTAGCTTTTTTCATAGTGACGCTTTATAAGGCCCACTTGACTTCACATTCCAAGATGTCTGGCTCTAGATTAGTGATCACATCATCATGATTATCTGGGTTGTGAAGATTTTTTTTGTATAGTTCTACCATGTTTTCTTGCCACCTCTTCTTAATATCTTCTGCTTCTGTTAGGCCCAGACCATTTCTGACCTATATAGAGCCCATCTTTCCATGAAATGGTTCCTTGGTATCTCTAATTTTCTTGAAAAGATCTCTAGTCTTTCCCATTCTGTTCTTTTCCTCTATTTCTTTGCTTGTTCACTGAAGAAGGCTTTCTTATCTCTTCTTGCGATTCTTTGGAACCCTGCATTCGGATTCTTATATCTCTTATATCTTTCCTTTTCTCCTTTGCTTTTCACCACTCTTCTTTTCACAGCTATTTGTAAGGCCTCCCCAGGGAGTCATTTTGTTTGTTTGCATTTTTTTCCCGTGAGGATGGTCTTGATCCCTGTCTTCTGTACAATGTCTCGAACCTCCATCCATATTTCATCAGTCACACTATCTATCAGATCTAGGCCCGTAAGTCTATTTCTCACTTTCACTGTATAATTATAAGGGATTTGATTTAGATAATACCTGAATGGTCTAGCGGTTTTCCCTACTTTCTTCAATTTGAGTCTGAATTTGGCAATAAGGAGTTCATGGTCTGAGCCACAGTCAGCTCCTGGTCTTGTTTTTGTCATCTGTGTAGAGCTTCTCCAACTTTGGCTGCAAAGAATATAATCAATATGATTTCATTGTTGACCATCTGGTGATGTCCATGTGTAGAGTCTTCTCTTGT
>SJYC01122191.1:0-25031 GCA_006408675.1 Madoqua kirkii | reverse complement strand
AAAAAAAAAAAAAAAAAAACTAGGAATAAAACTACCATCTGACCTAGCAGTCCCACTTCTAGGCATATACCCTGAGGAAACCAAAACTGAAATACACACATGTACCCCACTGTTCATTGCAGCATTACTTACAATAGCTAGAACATGGAAGAAAACTAGATGTCCATCAACAGATGAATGGACAAAGGAGTTGTGGTACATATACACAATGGAATATTACTCAGCCATAAAAAGGAATGGATTTGAGTCAGTCCTGAGGTGGATGAACCTAGAATTTATTACACAGAGTGAAGTAAGTCTTACTCCCTGAAAGAAAAGTTATGTCCAACCTAGATAGTATATTCAAAAGCAGAGACATTACTTTGCTGACTAAGGTCCATCTAGTCAAGGCTATGGTTTTTCCTGTGAGTTGGACTGTGAAGAAGGCTGAGTGTCAAAGAGTTGATGCTTTTGAACTGTGGTGTTGGAGAAGACTCTTGAGAGTCCCTTGGACTGCAAGGAGATCGAACCAGTCCATTCTGAAGGAGATCAACCCTGGGATTTCTTTGGAAGGAATGATGCTAAAGCTGAAACTCCAGTACTTTGGCCACCTCATGAAAAGAGTTGACTCATTGAAAAAGACTCTGATGCTGGGAGGGATTGGGGGCAGGAGGAGAAGGGGACGACAGAGGATGAGATGGCTGGATGGCATCACGGACTCAATGGACGTGAGTCTGAATGAACTTTGAGAGATAGTAATGAACAGGGAGGCCTGGCGTGCTGCGATTCAAGGGGTCGCAAAGAGTCAGACACGACTGAGCAACTGAACTGAACTGAACTGAAGTAAGTCAGAAAGAGAGAGATATATATCATATTAACATATTCTAACACATCTATACAGAATCTAGAAAAATGGTACTGAAGAATTTACTTACACGGCAGCAATGGAGAAACAGACATAGAGAATAGACTTGTGGACATGGGGAGAGGGGAGGAGAGGGTGAGATGTATGGAGAGACTAACATGGAAACTTACATTACCATATGTAAAATAGATAGCCAATGGGAATTTGCTAAGTGTCTAAGAAATTCAAACAGGGGCTCTATATCAACCTGAGGTGGGACAGGGTGAGGGGAGGGATTTGGGAGGGAGATGGGAGGGAAGTTCAAAAGGGAAGGGATATATGTATTATACCTATGGCTGATTCATGTTGAGGTTTGACAGAAAACAAAAAAAAATCTGTAAAGCAATTATCCTCCAATAAAAACATAAATTAAAAAAAAAGAATGAAGTTTCTGTAGAATACTTACACTTAGTAGCAAAAAATGCTGATATTCCCAAAAGGATGACACATATAATTCCTAGTATTACTGCTACAATACATCCAGAAGATGATGCTTGGAACGCTGTCAAAAGAATGTGTAAACTGAAGATAAAGTGTCACAAGGCTACAATCTAGGTAATATTCTCTGAGTTTTTGTCTCACAAAAGCATACAGGTTAAGAATGAATTAGCACTGTCATGAAGCAGCTATTGTAATCCACTCAGTTCACAGAGGTATCATTTCACTTATTTTAAAAACAAAAATAACAACAACAAAAAACTTACCATCTATTAGAAGTATTTGCCTCTGTTTTTAAATCATTGGTGTTCCTAATTTAAACATTATTTGGTGATGTAAAGGAAATGAGGGGAAGGGATGTAATTTTTCCTATTCTTCCCAAGTAACATTTACTTTTTTAAAATCACCAATCTGGTCTTTTTTGCCTTGCTTACAATATGCATGGTATTTCCCTCATTTGGAGCTGTGCATGTGCATTCAATCATGTCTTTGTGACCCCATGAACTGTAATCCTCCAGGCTCCTCTGCCCATGGAATATTCCAGACAAGAATACTGGAGTAGGTTGCCATTTCCTACTTCCTCTTAAGTCTTATTACTTCTAGGGTAGAAAAGAAAAAGACCAATACCAAAAATATTGATTTTAAAATTTAGATGACTACTAGATCCCTTCCTAGTGGTATTCAGAGAAGGGATGTAGTAGGAGAGTGTCTCTGAGTAAACAAACATAGAACTAAGAAATACTAATTACTATAGTCAATTAAGACCTAGTCAATTAGAAAAGAAAAAGACCAATACCAAAAATATTGATTTTAAAATTTAGATGACTACTAGATCCCTTCCTAGTTGGTATTCAGAGAAGGGATGTAGTAGGAGAGTGTCTCTGAGTAAACAAACATAGAACTAAGAAATACTAATTACTATAGTCAATTAAGACCTAGTCAAGATTCAACTGAAAGACTAAGGGAAGAAATCACTTGCATTTCTATATACTAACAATGAAAAATCAGAAAGAGCAATTAAGGAAACAATCCCATTCACCATTGCAACAAAAAGAATTAAATATATAGGGGAAAAAACCTACCTAAGGAGACAAAAAGAACTGTACACAGAAAATTATAAGACACTGATGAAAGAAATCAAAGACAACATAAACAAATGGAGAGATATTCCACATTCCTGGGTAGGAAGAATCAATATTGTGAAAATGACTATACTACCAAATGCAGTCTATAGATTCAAGGCAATCCCTATCAAATTACCAATGGTATTTATCACAGAACTAGAACAAAATATTTCACAATTCATATGGAAACACAAAAGATGCCAAATAGCCAAAGAAGTCTTGAGAAAGAAAAATGGAGCTGGAGGAATCAACTTTCCTGACTTCAGATTATACTACAAAGCTACAGTCATCAAGACAGTATGGTAATGGCACAAAAACAGAAATATAAACTAATGGAACAAGATAGAAAACTCAGAAATAAACCTAAACACCTATGGGTAACTTATCTTTTACAAAGGAGGCAAAAATATGCAATGGGGTAAAGACAGCTTCTTCAATAAATGGTGCTGGGAAAACTGGACAGCTATAAGCAAAAAAATGACATTAGAACACTTCCTAACACCATACAGAAAGATAAACTCAAAATGAATTAAAGATATAAATGTGAGACCAGAAACTATAAAACTCTTAGAAGAAAACATAAGCAGAATACTCGATGACATAAATCAAAGCAAGATCCTCTATGATCCACCTCCTAGAGTAACAGAAATAAAAACAAAAGTAAACAAGTGGGACCGGATTCAACTTAAAAGTTTCTGAACAGCAAAGGAAACTATAAGCAAGGTGAAAAGAAAACCCTCAGAATAGGAGAAAATAATAGAAAATGAAATAACTGGCAAAGGATTAATTTCCCAAATATACAAGTAGCTCATACAACTCAATACCAGAAAACAAACAACCCAATCAAAAAGTGGGAAAAAGACCTAAACAGACATTTCTCCAAAGAAGACACACAGATGACTAACAAACACACGAAAAGATGCTCAACTTTGCTCATTATTAGAGAAATGCAAATCAAAACTACAATGAGATATCACCTCACACCGGTCAGAATGGCCCTCATCAAGAAATAGTAAGTGCTGAAGAGGGTGTGGAGAAAAGGGAACACTCTTGCACTGTTGATGGGAATGTAAATTGAAATAGCCACTATGGAAGACTGCATGGAAATTCCTTAATAAACTAGGAATAAAACCACCATACGACCCAGGGATCCCACTCCTAGGCATATACCCTGGGAAACCAAAATTGAAAGAGACACATGTTCACTGCAGTGTTATTTACAACAGTTTGCTCAGTCATGCCCAACTCTTTGCAACCCCATGGACTGCAGTCCACCAGGCTCCTCTGTCCATGATATTTTCCAGGCAAGGATACTGGAGTGGGTTGCCATTTCCTTCTCCAGGGGATCTTCCCAACCCAGGTATATATATATATACAATGGAATATTACTCAGCCATAAAAAGGAATGGATTTGAGACAGTTCTAATGAGATAGATGAACTTGGAACCTATTATACAGACTGAAATGAGTCAGAAAGAGAAAGATAAATATCATATTCTAACACATATATATGGAATCTAGAAAAATGGAACTGAAGAATTTATTTATAGGGCAACAGTGGAGATACAGACATAGAGAATAGACTTATGGACCTGGGGAGAGGGGAGAAGAGGGTAAGATGTATGGAAAAAGTAACATGGAAACTTACATTACCATTTGTAAAACAGATAGCCAACAGGAATTTGCTGTATGGCTCAGGAAACTCAAACAGGGGCTCCATATCAACCTAGAGGGGTGGGATGGGGAGGGAAATGGGAGGGAGGTTCAAAAGGGAGGGGATATATGTGTAACTATGGCTGACTCGTGTTGGGGTTTGACAGAAAACAACAAAATTCTGTAAAGCAATTATCCTTCAATAAAAAATAAATTAATGAAAAAAGAAAAAGAGGCTAAGGAAAGGACTCCCTGGTGGTCCAGTGTTTAAGACTTTGCCTTCCAATGCAGGGGCTGCAGGTGTGATCCCTAGTCAGGGAGCTAAGATCCCACATGCTTCGCACACAGCCAAAAAAACAAACACAAAATGGAAGAAATAGTATAACAAATTCAATAAAAGACTTTAAAAATGGTACACTTAAATAAAAATCTTAGAAAATTAGGATAATGGAGAAATTCCAGACTATGGCAATGGAGAAGGGAAGAAACGACAAGCACACTCTAGGTCCTAGAAAGCCCTGTGAAGAAAAAAGCAGGTAGAAATTTAAAGGCATCCCTGATCTTACGTTCTGCTTTCATTTTGCTCGGGCAAGTCACAGTCACATCCAGCCTGAACTATCACAAAAGTCCTCTGACTGGTCTTCCTTTAACACAGTGACTCAAAATAGATGCATACTTCTGAAAAATACTTTTATTAGTTGAGTGAATCACTCAGGGACAAACAGAAACTGACTATGTGGAAATTGTCCTGGTAGAAATTTCTTCTTTACCATACCTCAAGAAAAATGTGTAGTTTGGGGAAGAAAGTATTATTTGGAGTATTCTTTACATATAATTGCATATTCAATTAATAATAACTCTCAAGAATTGAAAGATTACCATGTGGTAATGGCTTTTATAATCTCATTTAGTCCCAACAATCACTCTAAGATTGTTATTACTCTTATTTTAAGATGAGGAAACCGAGGTGTAGATACTGGTAATGAGGTAAATGTCCTACTGTTAGGTCAGCTACAAATTGTACTTGCTGGCATCTACCTCTATGAGGATTAAATCTGGTACACCTACCACAGCTGACTTTCAACACTCCCTGAAAGGAGTTCTAGGTGGAGAGCAGAAATGAGGCACTCTGTGCTGGGGGTGGGAAGGGAGAACTGGCAAAACAGGTCTTCAGATAGTCAGATATTTTTAGAAGCTGGTTTTATAAGCCCAATTCTTCTATCTCCGCCTATCCAGAAAAGCACTAAAATCTTCATGGTGATGACTGTTCCTCATGACTAGCAAAATCTTCATGAGATTAGCAGAAACCTTCTGGGAAGATATGTGACTGATTGCATGCACGCTCCCTTCACAAAAATCATATATATACTGACCTTCCTCCTGTCTCTTTGGAGAAATTTTTCACAGTTATCTGAGATGCTGTCTCCTGGGCTACTGTACTCATTTTGCCTCAAATAAAACTTAACTTGTAACTCTCACATTGTGCATTTTTTAAGTTGACAGTTACATTGTTAATTATTGATGGAATGTATTAAAATCCAGTTCCGACTCCAAAATGCATTGAGTTTTGCCCCCAACTTCTTATGATGATGACTTGAAGTGAGGTACTATTTTAAAGGAAAACAGGAATTTTTCTAAGAGAAATATTTTCAAGTTTAGTCTAGAATATTTATCTGTTGGATCCCTGGAAGTCAGAAAATCCCTGAGCTTTCTGCAAGAAATAAACCCTTCTCTCTTCCACGCTGCCCTCAAAATCTCCAGTAAGATGACCCAGATAACTACTTTTACACTGCATAGTTTGAATAAATAGGATTAAAGAGCTTTTTTTTTTCTTGTAGAAGACACATTAAAATTTAGCTGCAATAATAGTTCTGGTGTTCTCTATGGTTTCCTACGGAGGAGGCAATGGCAGCTCACTCCAGTACTCTTGCCTGGAAAAATCCCATGGACGGAAGAGCCTGGTGGGCTGCAGTCCATGCGGTTGCTGTGTCGAACACGACTGAGCAACTTCACTTTCATGCATTAGAGAAGGAAATGGCAACCCACTCCAGTGTTCTTGCTTGGAAAATCCCAGGGACAGCGGAGCCTCGTAGGCTGCCATTCATGGGGTCATACAGAGTCAGACAGGACTGACGCGACTTAGTAGCAGCAGAAGCAGCATAGTTTCCTAAAAGATCATGAAAAATTCTCAGTGATCTAACATTCAGAGCATGATGGAAATTTAAAATCTTGCACATACCTTTTTTTCTGTCATGTTCAGTAATTCTTTGTATTTGTTGAGTTGTTTGGATCTGAGGCTGAGAATGAGATCCTTTATTCCTGTAAGGTCTTTTTAACCTGTTATTCTGTGATGCTTTATAGAAGAAAAATGTCCTCAGCATTAATTAGAGTATTGAGAAAATTGCAGGAATAATCATTATCCCAGAGAGAAAAAAATACAGAGACCAGGGTGAGACTATTGGTATAAGGAAGATACATTGTTCCCCAGACAATCAGGAGCACAGATTGCACCCCCCCACAGCCCCACCCACCCTCAGGTTTGTTTATCCAGATTTTAGAATCTGGCAACATCTTTAGTTGAGATACAGACTCAGCATGAGTTTTTAGAGCATGGGTTCCAGAACCAAGATTTCCAGGTTTAACCCTGGTTCTATCACTTATGTGACTTAGGTTAGGCAAGCTATTTAAATTCTTTATGTCTTTGTTTATTTATGTGTAAAATGAAGATAATGACAGGCTCTAATTCACTGATTAACTATGAGAACTTAATTGGTTAATATGTATAATGTGCTGAGGACCTTGCCTATAGTAAGCTTCTATTAAATAGATGAGGAGTAGAGGGCTATAATGAGAATTCCAAGATGACTATAACTATGTTTTGCCCAGAAAATGTCTGAGACCTAGTCAAGAGGGATATCATTGTACTGCTCCAAAAATATATAATCAGCAGTTCCACATCTCAGTAAGCACTTAACCTGTACTTTTAAATAAAACACAACTAATTGTTTTTGTTTTTGCTGTTAATTTTTTACTATCGTCTTGTTTAGTTCTCCAAAGTCCAGAGCATTTCTCTGATTGACCACATCAAGAAAGGAAATATTCTAGCATTGTAGTATATACTTAGCTAAGTTCTTCTATTTTTTAACCGTAAAAGGACCCTGAAACCATGACATTCTCTTAAAAATAACTTAAAATATTCATATATTTAGTTACATCATTGAGGACACTTTTAAATGATTATATTATGTGTATAGATCTCTAATCACAATATCACTATATATATAGTAGAGAAGCTCTACCCTGGTCCAAAGGTAATAATGCAGAAATTGTATTGAGACCACACTTTAAGTTAAAAAAAAAAAAGAAAAGAAAAAAAGATCCAACCTTTAGAGTCTATACAGAACTATTTTTAATCAAACAAAGGGAAAAAATGTGCAAAAGTAAAATATGCCAAAGTAACAAGGTGATTTACCTCAGATACTAGAATTCAGAGTAAGTTTTTTTAAAAATGGGCATATATCTCGTTCCAAGTGGCAAAATACATGGTAAATTAAGATAAAGATGTTTGTATTAAAATAAAAAGGGTATATGTTAATAAGGAGTATATGCAAATGAGTTCAATTTAAGAAACTAGGGGAAAAAAAGAAAATAAATAATCAGTCAGTCAGTCGTTCAGTCGCTCAGTCGTGTCCGACTCTTTGTGACCTCATGAATCACAAAATGCCAGGCCTCCCTGTCCATCACCAACTCCCGGAGTTCACTCAGACTCATGTTCAAGTGGGTGATGCCATCCAGCCATCTAGTGCTCTGTCATCCCCTTTTCCTCCTGCCCCTAATCCCTCCCAGCATCAGTCTTTTCCAATGAGTCAACTCTTCGTGTGAGGTGGCCAAAATACTGGTATTTCAGCTTTAGTATCATTCCTTCCAAAGAACACCCGGGGCTGATCTCCTTCAGAATGGATTGGTTGGATCTCCTTGCAGTCCAAGAGACTCTCAAGAATCTTCTCCAACACCACAGTTTAAAAGCATAAATTCTTCAGTGCTCAGCCTTTCTCACAGTCCAACTCTCACATCCATACATGACCACTGAAGAAACCATACCCTAGACTAGATGGATTTTTATTGGCAAAGTAATGTTTCTGCTTTTGAATATGCTGTCTAGGTTGGTCATAACTTTTCTTCCAAGGAGTAAGCGTCTTTTAATTTCATGGCTGCAATCACCATGATTTTGGAGCCCCCAAAATAAAGTCTGACACTGTTTCCCCATCTATTTCCCATGAAGTGATGGGACCAGATGCCATGATCTTCATTTTCTGAATGTTGAGATTTAAGTCACATTTTTCACTCTCGTCTTTCACTTTGATCAAGAGGCTTCTTAGTTCCTCTTCACTTTCTGCCATAAGGATGGTGTTATCTGCATATCTGAGGTTATTGATATTTCTCCTGGAAATTTTGATTCCAGCTTGTGCTTAATCCAGCTCAGTGTTTCTCATGATGTACTCTGCATATAAATTAAATAAGCAGGGTGACAATATACAGCCTTGACATACTCTTTTTCCTATTTGGAACCAGTCTGTTGTTCCAGGTCCGGTTCTAACTGTTGCTTCCTGACCTGCATATAGGTTTCTCAAGAGGCAGGTCAGGTGGTCTGGTATTCCCATCTCTTCCAGAATTTTCCACAGTTTATTGTGATCCACACAGTCAAAGGCTTTGGCATTGTCAATAAAGCAGGATAGATGTTTTTCTGGAACTCTCTTGCTTTTTCAATGATTCAGCAGATATTGGCAATTTGATTTCTGCTTCCTATGCCTTTTCTAAAACCAGCTTGAACATCTGGAAGTTCATGGTTCACATATTGCTGAAGCCTGGCTTGGAGAATTTTGAGCATTACTTTACTAGCATGTGAGATGAGTGCAATTGTGCAGTAGTTTGAGCATTTTTTGGCATTGCCTTCTTTGGGACTGGAATGAAAACTGACCTTTTCCTATCCTGTGGCCACTGCTGAGTCTTCAAATTTGCTGGCATATTGAGTGCAGCACTTTCACAGCATCATCTTTCAGGATTTGAAAGAGCTCAACTAGCATTCCATCACCTCCACTAGCTTTGTTCATAGTGATGCTTTCTAAGGCCCACTTGACTTCACATTCCAGGATGTCTGGCTCTAGGTGAGTGATCATACTATCATGATTATCTGGGTCATGAAGATCTTTTTTGTACAGTTCTTCCATGTATTCTTGCCACCTCTTCTTAATATCTTCGGCTTCTGTTAGGTCCATACCATTTCTGTCCTTTATTGAGCCCATCTTTGCATGAAATGTTCCCTTGGTACCTCTAATTTTCTTGAAGAGATCTCTAGTCTTTGCCATTCTGTTGTTTTCCTCTATTTCTTTGCATTGATCGCTGAGGAAGGCTTTCTTATCTCTTCTTGCTATTCTTTGGAACTCTGAATTCAGATGCTTATATTTTTTCTTTTCTCCTTTGCTTTTCGCTTCTCTTCTTTTCACAGCTATCTGTAAGGCCTCCCCAGACAGCCATTTTGCTTTTTTGCATTACTTTTCCATGAGAATGGTCTTGATCCCTGTCTCTTGTACAATGTCACAAACCTCAGTCCATAGTTCATCAGGCAATCCATCTATCAGATCTAGTCCCTTAAATCTATTCCTCACTTCTTCTGTATAATCATAAGGGATTTTATTTGGGTCATATCTGAATGGTCTAGTGGTTTTCCCAACTTTCTTCAAGTTAAGTCTGAATTTGGCAATGATCTGAGCTCATGATCTGAGCCACGGTCAGCTCCCAGTCTTGTTTTTGCTGATTGTATAGAGCATCTCCATCTTTGGCTGCAAAGAATATAATCAATCTGATTTCGGTGTTGACCATCTGGTGATTTCCATGTGCAAAGTCTTCTCTTGTGTTGTTGGAAGGAGGTGTTTGCTATGACCAGTGCTTTCTCTTGGCAAAGCTCTGTTGGCCTTTGCCTTGATTCATTCCGTATTCCAAGACCAAATATGCCTGTTACCCCAGGTGTTTCTTAACTTCCTACTTTTGCATTCCAGTACCCTATAATGAAAAGGATATTATACTACTGGACATCAGTGGAGAAAGAACTCCAGAAAGAATGAAGGGAAGGAGCCAAAGGAAAAACAATACTCAGCTGTGGATATGACTCGTGATAGAAGCAAGGTCCAATGCTGTAAAGAGCAATATTGCATAGGAACCTGGAATGTTAGGTCCATGAATCAAGGACAAATTGGAAGTGGTCAAACAGGAGATGGCAAGAGTGAACATCAACATTCTAGGAATCAGTGACTAAAATGGACTGGGATGGGTAAATTTAACTCAGATGGCCATTATATCTACTACTGTGGGCAGGAATCCCTTAGAAGAAATGGAGCCATCATGGTCAACAAAAGAGTCCGAAATGCAGTACTTGGATGCAATCTCAAAAATGACAGAATGATCTCTGTTCGTTTCCAAGGCAAACCATTCAATATCACAGTAATTCAAGTCTATGCCCCAACCAGTAACACTGAAGAAGCTGAAGATGAATGGTTCTATGAAGACCTACAAGTCCTTTCTGAACTAACACCCAAAAAACACATGATAAGCAAAATTGAATAGAAAGTAAATAAAACAGGATCTACACATTCAAAACTGGTTCTTTTAAGAGTAATGAAATCCCTGACTACATGGATAAAAAGAAAGAAGGTAGAAATTAATCATATAATGAATGGAAAAAAGACCAAAAATAGAAGAGAATTCAAAGGTGATAAAAACCTTATTCATTTAAGCAAATATTTATGAGCACACAATGTGGCCCAGCATCAGGAATAAGCCAGTTTAAAAAAAAGAGACAAAAATCCCTATTCTTATGGAACTAATATTACCAACGTGGGGGGGTGGGGTGTGATGGAAAGAGTAACAGTTTATTTGAAAATTTAGATGAAATGAGCAAATTCAATGAAATATTTAGTTTACCAAAAGTTATTCCTCAAGAAAAATTCTTTGTGTTTAACAGTTACTAGGATACAACAGATGTTTACAGACTGCTGTATTTTCAGGTTGATTGAGCTTGTGCCATGCTAATGTGAATATTTTGAATCTCATACCTGCCCATAACCATTAATAAAAATGAGTCTAAAATATTCTCACAAAGAAAGCAATAGTTTCATACTATTTTAAAAGCAAGTCCTAAAAGTTAGAAGAACAGATTAGCCTAATATTACATAAATTCTTATAAACAATAAAAACACAAAAGTGGCGTGGAGTCAGAAAGACAATCCACCATTTATTTTGTGATGCTAGAAAATCCCGCATCTGAGATAAGAGAAAAAAGGATATTCCTCCTTTCCTTTCCTGTTAACACTCATAGTTTTCCTGATGTCACTTCCTAGTTGTTTTTGTGTTTGTGTGTGCAGTCTTGTTTTTCTTTAATTTTTTTTTTTTGGGGGGGGGGCAGTGTTTGGTCTTCATTGCTGCATGGGTTTTTCTCTAGCTGCAGTGAGCAGGGGTGCACAGGATTCTCTAGTTGCGGTGCACAGGGTTGTCTTTCCAGTGGCTTCCCTTGTGGATCAGGAGCTCTAGGTACACGGGCTTCAGTAGTTGTGGCTCATGGGCTTGAGAGAACAGGCTCAGTAGTTGTGAGGCTTAATTGCTACATGAAATCTTCCACATCAAGGATCGAAACTGTGTCTCCTCCACTGGCAGGCAGATTCTTCAATGCTGAGCCATCAGGGAAACCCTGTGTGTGCAATCTTCAAATGATTCATATTCAGTATCTGTCTTTGGCCCCTTCTCTTCACCTGCATAATCTTTTTTAATTTTTATTTTATATTGGAGTATAGTTGATTAATAAAATTGTGTTAGTTTCCAGTGTACAGCAAAGTGATTTAGCTGTGCATACACATGTATCTATCCTTTCTCAAATTCTTTCCCCATTTAGGTTATTATAGAATATTGAGCAGTGTTCCCTGCGTTATGTTAATGAGTGATGTCATCTGCTGTCATGGTTTCATCTGTCACTTACATACCTTTTGTTGTTCAGTTGCCAAATCATGTCCAGCTCTTCACAACCCCATGAACTTCAGCACACTAGGCTTCCCTGTCCCTTACCATCTCCCGGAATTTGCTCAAGTTCACATTGATTGAATCAGTGATGCCATCCAACCACCTCATCCTCTGTTGCCCTCTTCTCATTTTGCCTTCAATCTTTCCCAGCATCAGGGTCTTTTCCAATGAGTCAATTCTTCACATTAGGTGGCCAGAGTATTGGAGTTTCAGCTTCGGCATCAGTCCTTCCAAAGAATATTCAGGACTGATTTCTTTAAGGATTGACTGGTTTGATCTCCTTGCTGTCCAAGGGATTCTCAAGAGTCTTCTCCAACACCACAGATTGAAAAAATCAGTTCTTTGGCATTCAGCCTTCTTTCTGGTCCAATTCTCACATCCATACATGACTACTGAAAAGTCTACAGCCTTCACTGTACGAACTTTTGTCAGCAAAGAAATGTCTTTGCTTTTTAACACATTGTCTAGGCTTGTCATAGCTTTCATGCCAAGAAGCAATCATCTTCTAATTTCATCGCTGCAGTCACCATCTGCAGTGATTTTAGAGACCAAGAAGAGGAAATCTTACAATGTGTGTGTGTGTGTGTGTGTGTGTGTGTGTGTGTGTGACTCAGTCATGTCAGACTCTTTCATGACTTTATACACTCAGACACTATCAGTTTTCTAGTCTGCAGGCTCATCCATTCTTTACAAGTATTGAAAACATTTTGTCCAAAGCTATCCTCCTCATCTTGGGGCCCCTGCACCTGCCTTTCATATCCTGTTGAATGGCACCATAATTGACCAAGTTTCCCATGTCAAAAGCCTAGAAATCATCTTGATATCTGTGTCTTTTTACTCCTCTCATTCTACAATTTAAGAAACCTGATGATTCTACCTCCTTAAGTCTCTCTGCTAAGTTCTTCCATTCCCATCCCTAATGCCACAGCTGTATTCTGAACACTGATTTCTTTCCCAAATCCATTGCAAGAGGTTGGCCTACCTGCCTTCAGTCTCCTCAGTCAATCTAAATCCTGCTGGTTACTGTTCCATCACCCCCCACGTGTCTATGCCTTATCTTCACCTGGAACATTCCTCCACTTCCGTCTCCATCAGACTTATCCCAATCAATGAGTCTTTTCTATTTAATCGACTTTTATTCTTAACCCAACTCAAAATGGTAGCCTTCTTTGATCTCTCATCCATCTCATTTATAATCTTATATGTTCAAAAGTGCATACTTGCCATCTCTCTTGCTGCACAGTAAGATACTTGAAGGTGTAATTTGTCTTTTATCTATGTAGCATGAATACCTGTCATAATGCTTAACAAATGTTTCCATGCAAAAAAATTCATTGAATGAAGAAATGAATGATTATATTAATGAATGAAAATTCATTTGAAAAATATTTATTGAGCATATATTATATACCAGACACTATTCTAAGTACTGATGATATATTAGTAAACCTGGTCTTGTGGAGTCTTTATTGCAATGGGCATGTGATTAATTAAAATATGAATCAAATAAAAATGAGTCTGAGGAAGACAGGCTTCAAAACAGATATTGATTAATTCTAACACTATCAATTTCACACTTAACTTTCCTCTCTCATATCCTCCAGAATTAAATTTTGGAGAATAATAAGACTTTTCCATATAAGAATACACACAAAACACATACACACATACACACACACACCTGACAGTTTCTGTAAACAGAAACTCCAAAGTAAAGATCTTATGAAGTCTAAATATATATGCAAATATTTACCTTCTTCTTGAGATATTTCAGGTCTCTCACCTGTCCGCCGATCAGGAGCAACAAATGTGACTGTCATATATTCCGTCTTCTTGCCATTGTTTTCTGGGAAGTAAAGTGGAACAAAATCCATTCTCATCATAATAACTGGATAAAATAACAGTCTTTATTATAACCAAAATGAAGGTTAATAACTATTTTTAAAAGGTATCAATAATTCTAAAAGGATATCTTAATAAATAACTATAAAATTAATAACCATATAATGTCGTGCTTCATGGACAAGAATTTACTAAGTACTTACTGCTAAATGTGTACTGAAAATGAACATTTTCAATGCTTCTTTATAAATGTAACATTCTGCAAATCCAATTTACCAATTAAACAAAGGTGTTGAAAAAAGAAAGCTGGGCATATCGCTAAGAAATTAAGGCAATAATAGTATCTTCTGAGTTGTCATATTTTAAGTTAAATCTAGGCATCTATACTGTTTATTATCATTCAGTTCAGTTCAGTCGCTCAGTCGTGTCTGACTCTTTGCGACCCCATGAATCGCAGCATGCCAGGCCTCCCTGTCCATCACCATCTCTCAGAGTTCACTCAGATTCACGTCCATTGAGTCCGTGATGCCATCCAGCCATCCCATCCTCAGTTGATCCCTTCTCCTCCTGCCCCCAACCCCCCCAGCATCAGAGTATTTTCCAATGAGTCAACCCTTCTCATGAGGTGGCCAAAGTACTGGAGTTTCAGCTTTTATAACCCAAGAGTTGATCACATTGAACTAACATTTTTATAAATCAAATCAAATGTCCTGTCCAAAACATGTTGATATGTATGTATTTAGAGCTAAACAATAATAACAATGAAAAAGAATTTCTCAAAAAATAATTATTAAAATGTTCTCCATTTGGAAATCTGATATCCAGCTCTCTGAATGTGTTCAAGTCTTTGCATCATCCATTTCTTTAAATTTCTGGGAATTGATTATGTCATTTTTAGGCATAGTCAATGACTATAATTTTTAGGTTAATGTAATAATAATAACAATAATAACAAACAACTCACCATGTCCCAGGTACTATTTTGGGTATTTATATGAATTTGCTTATTTAATCCACACAACAATTCTGTATAATGGAAACTGCAAAGTTATATATCCCCATTTTATAGATGTGTAAACAGAGGCACAGAAAAACCTATCAAGCTTTACATACATATATGGAAAAAAATTTGAGTAATAGTTATAAGTGCACAACTTATAGTTATACAAGACTATATTCATGTGTTTCTGGTAGAAAATTTACTTAATGATAAGAATATGCAGACTTGTTTCAGAAGTTTCCTAGGCACCATTTGCCTCTTGCTTGTGTTTGTATATGTATCTGTGTACTCGTAGACCAAATTTCATTAAACGACAACAAAAGAAAAAGAAAACTCAAATATCCTCCGATTATCATCAATGAAGTCATTGTTCAAGATGTATACTTTACAGAAAACTATATCTACTACAAAGCATACAATAAAGCTTAATTCCCAAGAGCATAGGCTAAATTATTAAATTGTATTTATAGCCAGTTATCCGGAGATCATCTCACCTCTGTGTGGTTTATGCCTCATGGTTTAGTATTCCAAGTTCTGGTAGGAGTCTGTCTCATGAACCAAAAAGTTAGCAAAGTGACAATATGAACAGAGTAAGAAGAGTTTAACTGCTCTGTGATGTGTCCCACACAGGAAGCCTCCCCTTAGAGTCACATTCATGCTGTTCTTCCTTCACACAAGAGGTTAAAGGATGACGATATTTCAAGTCTACTCAATACCAGATAATAAGGTCCTGTGTTCAACTAGCACATTTGCATCTGAGACCCACTATTGCTCAGCTATGATAATAGATACATCAGAAGGTAAAAAATCTGACCTTTTTTTTTTTTTCCAGAATTCTGGCCAATTTTATTTTAAGATTTGGATGCATCTTTTAAGGGCTCTCTAACTTAAAAGGTATAATTTGTACAGATCTTAAAATCATTTGTGTTTTTCCATGAAAGCAACACATTCATTAATTAACTCATTTAATGTGCATTTACTGATGATATAATTTTATGCCAGGCCATGTTCTAAATGCTGAGGATAGAGTAGTCAAAAAACATAGCAAGTAAATTACCTCTTGGCTCATGGGGTTTATAGTATAGGGAGGTGGAGGACAGTAAACCAGTAAGTCAAGTGCATACTATACTAAATTGTGATTTTTAAAAACTAACAAAAACATATTGGAAAAGCAGTGAGAGTTTGGGGATAATAATGGAAGACCTCACTTGAGAAGCAAACACTTCAATAAAGTTCTAAAAGATACTACTGGAGATCATGAGTCTAAATATATAATAGATTGTCAATGCCATGAGAATAGAAAGCATGTCTTATTGTTCATAATATCAATAATTGGATAAATAATTTAAAGTAACTTCTGTGTGCTTACCATTTTGTTAATCAATGAAATTATTTGATATTCATAAACAAATGATAAATTATAGAAAAGAGATTTTAAAATATATGAATTGGGCTTCCCTGATGGCTCAGGGGATAAGAATCCACCTGCCAAGGTAGGAGACACGAATCCAACACTTGGGTTGGGAAGATCCCCTGGAAAAGGAAATAACAACTCACTCCAGTATTCTTTCCTGGGAAATCCCATGGACAGAGGAGCCTGGCAGGCTACAGTCCATGGAGTCTCAAAGGAGTCCGAGGGTACTTAGTGACTGAACAACAAAGAGATAAATCAAAATTGTGGAGAAAGAGATAAAAATACATATGAATAGTTTCAGTTCAGTTCAGTTGCGCAGTCGTGTCCAAGTCTTTGCGACCCCATGAACCACAGCATGCCAGGCCTCCCTGTCCATCACCAACTCCCAGAGTTCACTCAAACTCATGTCCATCGAGTCCGTGATGCCATTCAGCCATCTCATCCTCTGTCGTTCCCTTATCCTCCTGCCCCTAATCCCTCCCAGCATCAGAGTCTTTTCCAGTGAGTCAACTCTTCGCATGAGGTAGCCAAAGTACTGGTATTTCAGCTTTAGTATCATTCCTTCCAAAGAAATCCCAGGGCTGATCTCCTTCAGAATGGACTGCTTGGATCTCCTTGTACTCTAAGGGACTCTCAAGAGTCTTCTCCAACACCACAGTTCAAAAGCATCAATTCTTCAGCACTCAGTCTTCTTCATAGTCCAGCTCTCACATCCATACATGACCACTGGAAAAACCATAGCCTTGACTAGATGGACCTTTGCTGGCAAAGTAATATATCTGCTTTTCAATATGCTAAGGCTTTTCAAATATGTGAATTGTACTTTATTTCTTTTTTTTTCTTTTTTTTTTCTTTACAATTTCTTTTTTTTAGTTTTTTTATTTTTTTTAATTTTTTTAAAAACTTTATTCTACTTTACAATACTGTATTGGTTTTGCCATACATTGACATGAATCAGCCACAGGTGTACATGATCTCCCAATGCCAAAGCCCCGTCCCACCTCCCACCCCACACCATCTCCCCGGATCATCCTGTACACCAGCCCCAAGCATCCTGTATCCTGTATTGAACATAGACTGGCACTTTGTTTCGTATATGATAGTATACATGTTTCAGTGCCATTCTCCCAAATCATCCCACCCTTTCTTAAGTTATTTCTTAGGCACCTTCCTACAACTCTAGCTATCCTCTCCTTTTATTCTCTAATTTTATACTCTAATAAATTCACTCCACTAAAGCCATCATTTGATTTAAGCCAATCCCTTGTCCTGTCTGTCCAGTTCTATCACTCTCATCTTCTGTCTTTCCAAATAGTAGCAGGCTAAATGTTATGTATCTGTCAGGTTTCAGATGAAAAAATTAAATGACTTATTTAAGAAAGCATTTGTTGGTTCCTAAAAGATGCTGCTGTTAAAGTGCTAAACTCAATATGTCATCAAATTGGAAAACACAGCAGTGGCCACAGGACTGGAAAAAGTCAGTTTTCATTCCAATCCCAAAGAATGGCAATGCCAAAGAATATTCAAATTACCACACAATTGCATTCATTTCACATACAAGCAAAGTAATGCTCAAAATTCTCCAAACTAGGCTTCAACAGTATGTGAACAGAGAATTTTGAGATATTCAAGCTGGACTTACAAAAGTTAGAGGAACTAGAGATCAAATCGCTGACATCCACTGAATCATAGAAAGAGCAAGAGAATCCCAGGAAAACATCTACATCTGCTTTATTGACTATGCTAAGGCTTTTGACTGTGTGGATCACAACAAACTGGAAAATTCTTAGAGATGGGAGTGCCAGACCACCTCACCTGCCTCTTGAGAAACCTATATGCAAGTCAAGAAGCAATAGTTAGAATCAGATATGGAACAAAAGACTGGTTCCAAATTGATAAAAGAGTATATCAAGGCTGTATTTTGTCACCCTGCTTATTTAACTTCTATTAGAGAACACCTTGCAAAATGCTGGGCTGGATGAAACACAAGCTGGAATCAAGACTGCCAGGAGAAATATCAACAACCTCAGACAGGCAGATGACACCACCCTTATGGCACAAAGCAAAGAGGAACTATAGAATCTCTTGATGAAGGTGAAAATGGAGAGTGAAAAAATTAGCTTAAAACTCAACATTCAAAAAACGAATATCATGGCATCTGGTCCCATCACATCATGGAAAATAGATGGAGAAACAATGGAAATAATGACAGACTTTATTCTCCTGGGCTCCAAAATCATTGTAGATGTGAGTGCAGCCATGAAATTAAGACACTTGCTCCTTGGAAGAATAGCTATAGCCAACCTAGACAGCATAATAAAAAGTAGAGACATTACTTTGCCAACAAAGTCCATCTAGTCAAAGCTATGGTTTTTCCATTAGTCATGTGTGGATGTAAGAGTTGGATTGTAAAGAAGTCTGAGCACTGAAGAACTGATGCTTTTGAACAGTGGTGTTGGAGAAGACTCTTGAGAGTCTCTTGGACTGCAAGGAGATCAAACCTGTCAGTCCTAAAGGAAATCAGTCCTGATAATTCATTGAAAGGACTGACGCTGAAGCTGAAGCTCCAATACTTTGGCCACCTGATGGGAAGAGCCAACTCATTAGAAAAGACTCTGATGCTGGGAAAGACTGAGGGCAAAAGGAGAACAGAGTAACAGGGGATGAGATGGTTGGATGGCATCACAAACTCAATGGAGATGAGCTTGAGCAAGCTCCAGGCGATGGAGAAGGATGGGGAGGCCTGGCGGGCTACAGTTCACAGGGTTGCAAAGAATCAAACATGACTGAGCAACTGAACAACAAAGCTAGATTATGATGTTTTCACATGCTCCCATTCCTCCAAATATTTCCCATAATAAAAATAGAAACCAGGGGACTTCCTTGGTAGTCCAGTGGTTAAGTCCTCACACTTCCAGTTCAGAGCATGTGAGTTCAATGCCTGGTTGGGGACCTAAGATCCCATATGCTGCACACTTTGGCTAAAAATGTTTAAAAAAAGAAAAAAGTATGCATTAGAGCATTAGAGTTATTGACTAATAGTCTCATTATATTTTATCACCCAAGAGGTGTGAGTCTTACCTTTGTCATTAATACATTCTTGCAATTCAAAGGATAATGCACATTATAAACACTGAATACATGTGTGTGGTATTATCTAATAGAAAAATAATCTTTGACTCTTTCTACCAAAATAGGGTCTCTTATCAACTTAGATTTTCATTTATTTGAGATCAAAATTAAACCTAGGAATTTCATAAAGCATCTAATATAAAGGCTGAAGCATCTCCCTAAATAAAATATCATAGACATTTAAATTTTACATGCAGTAATTGTCATCTTTTTCAAGAGTATCGTTTGATGAGTTTTAACACATATGTAGTTTGTACTCACATGCATAACAGAGCTAGAGAACATTTTTATCTCCCAAAAAGTTGCCTTGTGACCCTTTGTAGACAATCCCCTCACATCAGCCTTGTCCCTGACAATTACTAATCTGAGTTTTTTTCTCTACAAGCTTGCCTTTTCTGCAATATGAGTGAATTCATAATGATGTTTAGGTTTTTGATTATGATTTCTTTCTCTTTTCACAATCTATAGAGATTTACAAATATTGTTGTATACATCAGTATTTCACTCTTTCTTATGGCTGAGATTATTCCATTGTATAAACTGTTATTCATTATACAATTGTTCTATTGTCATTCCTTCACAAGGTGGTGAACATATGGGCTGGTTCTGGTAATAACGATAAAGTCATAACATTAATGTTATAGGGCTTTGTGTGGATGTCTGTTTTCATTTCTCCAGTGTGAATTTGTTGTTGTTTAGTCACTCAATTGTGTCTAACTCTTTTGCGACCCCATGGACTGTAGTCCACCAGGCTCCTCTGTCCATGGGATTTCCCAAGCAAGAATACCAGAGCTAGTGGCCATTTCCTTCTCCAGGGCATCTTCCCAACCAGGGGATGAAACTCACATCTCCTGCATTGGCAGGTGGATTCTTTACCACCGAGCCACCTGGGAAGCCCCTAGTGTGACTACCTAGGTATTCATTTCTGGGCCATATGGTAAGTGTGTATTTAACGTCATCAGAAATTTCTAATTGTTTTCTAAAGTAGCTGTGCCATTTCACATATGTATGAGGATTTTCAGATATCTCACACCTTCACCAGAACTTGGCACTGTTCATATTTTAAATTTGAGCCATTATGATAGGTGCATGTACCTTGCTGTGGCTTTAATTTGCATGTACTAATAACCAATCATTTTTTATTTTGTCATCTGTATATCTTCTTTGGTGAAGTATCCAAATCATTTACCCATTGTTAATTGAGATTTATATAAACAGACCATCAGTTGCTTGTCAGGTGAGCCTCTCCATTGGGCAACTCACAACACAGCAACTGGCTTCTCTCAAAGTGAGTGAGTGAGAGAGAGAGCGCCCAAGACGGAAGCCTATTGCAGCACTACTCACAATAGCCAGGACACAGGAAAAAAACCTGAATGTCCCTCAGAAGAGGAATGGATGAAGAAGACATGGTGTGTGTGTCTATATAACTGAATATTACTCAGCCATAAAAAGGAATGACATCGTGCCATTTGCAGAGATGTGAAGGACCTAGAGACTATCACACAGAGTGCAGTAAATCAGAAAGAGAAAAACAAATACCATCTATTAAGGCATATATATGGAATCTAGAAAATGGTGCTGATAAATTCATTTGTACAGCAGAAATAGAGACACAGAAGTAGAGAACAAACGTATGGACACCAAGGCAGAGAAAGGAGGAGGGAGGATGAATTGGGAGACTGGGATTGACATATATACACTATTGATATTATATACAGAATAGATAACTAATGAGAAGCTAATGTTTAGTGCAGAAAACTCTACTCAGTGCACTGTGGTGATGTAAATGAGAAGGAAACCCCCCAAAAAGAAGAGAGGATATGTACACATATGGATGACTCATTTTGCTGTATAGAAAACTGACACAGAAGTGTAAAGCAACTGTACTCCAATTGAAAAAGAAGCAAACACTTCGTGGCTGAGCAAGCAGAACAGAAAACAGGCTAAATTAACTAAAGATGAACTAACTGACTTTTACGATTCAAGCTTTCTTCTTCAGGATCCCACCAGCATGTATTTACCATATTGTGTGGCTGGAGATGTCTAAGCTCTGTGATCAAACTAGTGGCCTGAGATCTAGAGACTGGTGCTTCACCTAAGCCTCAGGAGTACATGTTCTTCTCTCCTGAACTGCTGCATTAAAAGAAAAACTAAATTTCTCTAAAAGAAATGGACACATATTTTAAAATATATGGAAGTCTAACCAAACAAGTGACACATTGTTATTTTTACCATGTTTCCCAGGTGAAGCTTCCCTGGTGGCTCTTACGGTAAAGAATCTGCCTGGGAGACCCAGGTTTGATCCCTGGGTCAGGAAGATCCCTTGAAGAAGGGCATGGCAACCCACTCCAGTATTCTTTCCTGGAGAATTCCATGGACAGAGGAGCCTACAGTCTGTGGGGTCAGAAAAAGTCGGACATGACTGAGTGAACCTCTGTCTGGGTCTCAGGTGGCTCAGTGCTAAAGAATCTGCCTGCCAATGTAGGAAACAGCAGCAGCCACAGCATACTTAGAAGAGAACCACAAATCAACACCTGTGTAGTCACAGAAGGGCAAAAATAGAAGACAGGGATCACAAAAGGCCACTTTAGATACTGCCTACCACACTCATATAGAAATACAATTATACACGGACTACATATCCTGTAAATTTCATACAATTACTTATTAGTTGTCATATCTTTTTTGTAGATTCTTTGAGTAAACTATGTACAATCAAAATCTCTACAAATAAATTTGTCTTTCATTTTTTCTAGTCCATGCATTGTATTTCTTTTTCTTGATCAACTACACGGTCTGGAGCCAATACAACATTTTAAAAAGGTAGGGAGAGTGTATATCCTGGCTTTGTTTTCAATGTTAGGAGTAAAGCATTCAGTCTTTCACCTTTAAGTATGATGTCAGATACAGTTTTGTTTTGTTTTCTTTAGGTGTGCTTGCTAGCAGGTTATCTTTTGTTCACAGCTTTCTAAGACCTTTTATCAAGAATGAAAGTTGGATTTTTCTCATGTATTTTTCTGTATGTGGGCTTCGCTGGTGGCTCAGCAATAAAGAATCCGCCTGCGATGCAGGAGTCGAGGGTTTGATACCTGGGTTGGGAAGATTCCCTGAGAAGGAAATGGCAACCCACTCTTGTATTCTTACCTGGAGAAGCCCATGGACAGTGGACCCTGGTATACTACAGTCCGTGGGGTCAGAAAGAGTTGGACACAGCTTAGTGACTAAATAATAGCAACATGGTTATTCTTTTATACTGTGTTGAAATAGAAAATTACATTAATTGGTTTTCAAATGTTGAAACAAAATTAAATTCCTGGGACAAATCCCATGAGATCATGATGTGTTCATTTCAGTTCAGTTCAGTTCAATCACTCAGTCATGTCCAACTCTTTGTGACCCCATGAATCGCAACACGCCAGGCCTCTCTGTCCATCACCAGCTCCCAGAGTTCACTCAAACTCATGTCCATCGAGTCAGTGATGCCATCCAGCCATCTCATGATGTGTTTGTAATTTTTATATTGCTGGATTGGATTTGCTAATATTTTGTTAAGAAATTTTGATCTATCCAGGATAGATATAGGTCTGTAATCTTTTTTCTTTAAAATATTTTCATATGTGTGGTGAATGTTCCATGCTCCATGTGCACATGAAAAGAATATGCTTTTTCTATTGTTGAGTAGAGGGCTCTATATATGTCTGAAATGCAATTTGGTTGCAAAGTGCTCTTTCAGATTTTCTAAATTCTTACTTTTTTTTTTTTTTTGCCTAAATATCCTGAATAATTGCTGATAGAACTATGTAAAAGTGTCCAAATGAAATTGAGGATTTGTCTATTTCCCTTTTCAATTATATCAGTTTTTACTTTATGTATTTTCAAATTCTTTTATTGGGTATATATACACTTTGAATTTTTAGGCATCTTATTATGCTGATTCCTTCAACATTATGTAATATGTCTTTATCCCTACAGTAGTTAATGAAATTTACTCTCTTAAAGTTCTTGGATGATCTATCAAGTTTCACTCTTTTTTTATTCTTTGTGACTGACTTAGGATATTGATCTATCTTCAGGTTTACTAGGATTTTTTCCCTCTCTCTCATGTGTCCAGTTTTTTAACAAGCCCATGGAAGGAATGATTTATTTCTGATATAGTTTTTCCCATCTGATATTTCCATTTGACTCTTTTTTTTATATAATCTTCACCTCTCAGACAAAATTTCCCCATATACTCATGTATGTTTTCCTAAGTTTCCACTAGTATTTTGACAAGTTAAAAGTTATTCTCAAAAAGTTTCATGATGCTAATGCCAACGTCTTGAACATACCTGAGTTTATTTCAGCTGTGTTCTTCCCTTGCAGCTTAGTCAGTAAAGAACCTGCCTGCAATGCAGGAGAACTGGGATCGATTCCTGGATTGGGAAGATCCCTTGGAGAAGAAATGGCAACCCACTCCAGTATTCTTGCCTGGAAAATCCCATGGACAGAGGAGCCTTGCAGACTACATGGAGTCACAAGGGTCAGACATGACTTACCAACTAAACCACCAGCACTACCCATTTTAATTTTTGGCAATGGGTCATTGTCTCCCTTTTTTGCACATGTGTGTCAAATAATTTTTATTGAATGGCAAACATTGTATGTTTGGCTAGAAAAAAGATACCTCTTCTTCTGTAAGACTAATAGTGTGGGACCTTGGGCTGGTTTATAATTCATTGTTTCTGAGGTCGTCTTTGTTACATGCAGACTTCAAGTTTTCAGCAATATGGTGCTGCAACCTGACACTTACTGTGGGGTCTTGGTGACTGAAGGTTTTTTCTTTTTTTTTAGTTTTTTTTTAAATTTATTTATTTTAATTGGAGGCTAATTACAATATTTACTGGGTCTTGTCATACATTGACATGAATCAGCCATAGGTGTACATGTGTTCTGAGTGTTTTGATTCAAGTCTACAATCTCAGCAGATCTGAAGGAGGTCTACTCCAAACTCTTGCCCTCCCCCAGTGGTAAGCTTCTATAGCTTGTAACATCAAGTATGACAGTGTGGGAGACAGTAGAAATTCAAAATTCTCTTGATCTAGTCTCAGTCTCAGACAGATACCATCTGCCTCAGCCTTGGGAGTGTGGCTTTCCCAGCATTCCTATTTCTCCCCAGTAGCCAAGCTCTTTCTTGCATCTGTACAGGTCTTAGTCAGGAAAGAGTTTCCCTCTCTTCTGTAGGTGTGGCAGAAGCCAGTTTTATATACAGTATGTGGAATCCTTGGTCCCAGAGAGTTCCTTGCCTTTCTCTCAGGATTAAAGATAATTTTATTCTAGTCTTTCCTTGGCAGCATCACCTTTTTGTCAGGACCAGTGATGAAAGAGTTGCCTGCTCCACCTTGAGCAGTAGAATCTGCTGTTGGTGACCGTGCAAGATTTGTGGTGGGAGCAATTATGGTTTCTTTTCTTTTCAGTTCAGTACAGTTCAGTTGCTCACTT